>JAKTXH010000020.1:0-220035 GCA_030561405.1 Suhomyces atakaporum
ATACGTTAGTTCAGCAGTGGAGAAACACACAGCTACTTATACTCTATCGAGTATAGTCTGTCAAAACCGTGTTATAAATTTTTGTAAAATTTTGTTCGTATTCTGGACTGGTTGCGCGCCAGGCACAAGGTTGCGAAATCATATTGTGGGTATGATAGTTGAATTTGAAAACACGGATTGGGTAAGAGATAAGACAACTGGCTGTTCCAAATTGTCTTGATCAATTTATCCAATTTTATAAGTTGTGTGTCGTTTATTATATTCTTTCTCATCATCAAATCAGACTAACTTAAATTTTTTTTTTTTTAACATAAATTTCTGAAAATTTGTCAAAATTAGAAAAAAAGAAAAGGTCAGAGCGTGAGGGTCAAAATCTATAAGAAAAAAATCATGATGTTTGTGTGATGCTTCTGAGCATTTTAAGACAGCACACGAAGGCAGATTGGAAAAAAGCAGAATTTCAAGAAGGTCTGGAAATGACAGCTATATTTTTCTTCAACAAGAAGCCTGCGTAGCGTAATGGTTAACGCGTTTGACTTCTAATCAAAAGATTCCGGGTTCGACTCCCGGCGTGGGTTCTTTGCGGTTTTAGCTCAGTTGGGAGAGCGTCAGACTGAAGAGATTCAGTCACAGTTAATCTGAAGGTCCTGTGTTCGATCCACAGAAATCGCATTTTTTTGTTCCTTCCATCTACATTTTTGTTAGTTAATTCTAAGAAGCAAGGTGCCACTTCAAGCATGATCTTTTATGAATACAACTACAACAATTGTACAGAAACATGGTATTAAATTTTATAATTATAGAATTAAATCTCAATATACTTGGTGGCAGAGACCAAACCACTATTCCTATTGGCCCAACTGACATATTTTGGACTGTAATGTAAGACCTCATCCCAAGCAGGTATAGCCGAAACAACCTCATCACCTTGAGTTAATGGATTAAGGTCTCCCCAGAAACATTCGGTTTGGATTCCCAACTTGTGGACAAGAACTGATTGGATATCGATTGAATCAGCATCTACCAAATCAGGTAACCATTGAAATCCAAGGTGGTAATCCTTGTCCCAGTCAAGTTTGTTTAATCTGAGCTCATTGATACCATCGAGAATCTTATAAACATAGTTACCATGTTTATCAAGTGAGAAGCCTTCTGGTATAGCCAAGGCTTGAACTTCCTCAGATGTATTGGTTGGCTTTCTATCATTATACCAAATAAAAGTTTTAACTGGAGTTTCAGTGTTGATCAGTTTTATCAATTTGCCTGTCGAATCACTGACGTTGAACCTCAAATTACAAATTCTGTTTTTTGGAACCTTAATCTTAATTTCCCCAGAGAGTAAACCGAATTGGTAATCATTGTTAGAGGAAGAATTTTTGATAATTTCAATATCAATAAGGTCTTTGGTAATCTTAAATTTTTTATCCACCAAGTGAGGAGGCAAGGTACTCTTGTACAGACATTCCTCCAATCCATCACCTAAAGAAGTACAGATCACTTTCTGACCTGATTCTTTTACGGATGGAATATCATTCAAAACAGATCTAATAGGACTATTGATTCTTCCTAATACCTTAACATAACTCTGAGTGGACTCATTCAAATTAATAGTTTGAGAAAATCTTAATTTCAAAGGATTATCGATGTCAAAAGCTTCCGAGGTTTGGATCAATACAGTTCCAGCAACACTGAAAACTATCAAAATAGAAACAATGATTTTGTTAAACTTGAAAATGAACGGTAAGAATGGCAAACTCCATACCAACACAAACACTTCAATCAATAAATAGATCAATTTTTCCGAAATGAAAGATTCTTGGATAGCTTTGTGGAAGGCGTCCAAGCTCAAGTAACCTGTATTATAAATTAAAAGTGAAGACAATGGAACAACCACGAGGAACTGAATTGACCAGTCATAACTGCGATTTTTAGTTTCTGATTCAGGTTGTTCGAAAGATAACGAGGAAGTGTCATCAACAGCAAGATTTTCATCGGTATCTTCTTCGTGGTCACCTTCTTGAGTTCCATAGGATCTGTTATTGTGCAATAAAGGTTGAGAGCTTTCATCATCATTAGTGTCCTTTTTACCTTTCTTAAAACTCCAACCAATTAAACCCAACAAAGACCCTACCGATTGTAAAATAAACAAGAATGTGAGTGGAATTTCACCAGTGTGATCATCACCGATACGATTGGATCCAAGTTTGACAGTTGAGTAGATCAAAGCAATCCAAGTGATCAAGGAAATTTCAATGTTAACAATTAATTTTTCATCGTGGTTAACAACATTGTAACTCTTAAAAATCCAGTTGATACTATTGAGTATCAAGTAGTTGACTAATAAGAAAACAGCAAAAGAAGTGTATATCACAAGCAAAAAGGAAGAATTGATAATGAATTGGTTTTGGGAAGCAACGGTTGAATCAAGGAAAATATCCAACGTCAAGAGTGACAAAACAAGAGAGATTGGAAATTTCAATAAGTTCACAAAACTTAAGTTCCAGTTTTTCTTGTAGTGGAAAACTACCACCAATAATGGAATACTAATAAGTGGAACAAGAATCAAAAGGATGGTGTTGAATAAGGTAACCTTCGAGGCAGAAAATGCGAAGAAGTGATTGTGGAACGAGAAGAAAAGTGGCCAGTCATTCAAAGAATCATCAGCATCGGTATCAAGGTCAACTTCAACAGCCAAATTGTTTGTGAAATCCAAGGCTACAGACAACATGTGCCATAAAGAGTTGATACCAGAATGTCTGATGTCATCACGAGTGGTATGGTAAATGTCTCTAGGTTTATAGAAAGCCACATCAAGGCCTCTTAAGCCACCATTTTGCAAATAGATTTTGTAGTCAGTTTCACTGTGAATCAAACCATTGGCGAAACCCTGTTGAAAGATGGAGTTTCCGTAAGGGTATCTTACACTCTTGAAGTGATTAACAATCCCGTAATCGGTACCTCTGAACAACAATGCTTTTCCACTGGCACCAGTACCTTCAAGGTTCAAGAAGTATTGCACATTTTTGGAGAAAGGATGGTACAAGAAGCTGGTAGCACCGTAAAGTCCAAACTCCTCATCGTTATTGAAGTTGAACACAATAGTCCGTTCTGGCTGTTCGGTTTCTGGCTGCGAATAGTGGTGTAAAACTCCCAATAATGAGGCTGTTCCCATTCCATCATCGGTGACTCCGAAACTCGAGGGCACAGAGTCATAATGGGCACTCAACAATAATGCTGGCAACTTGGGATTGGACCCATTGATTCTTACAACCAAGTTATTACTTTCATAATAGTTGACAACATTGGATTTACCCACGGGGGTGTTCAACAAGATGTTGTTGGTGTAGTTCAAGTCGTTGTCGTACTCTATATAGGACTTTTCCTTGATCAATTCCTCAATTCGGTCTTCAAGATAGTCGTGAACCCAATCATTGCTGGGTGAACTGTAAGGATGTTCGTAGCGACCAATGTTTTGAAGACCTAACCACGAGTACTCCAAGGTGCGCTTTTCAGTCTCCGAGGTAGGGAGAGGAACAGATGCCTCCAAGTCATTGTCGTAGAAAGAAGTAAGCACGGTGAAGACTAGGGTGATAAGAATGAAGAAAGTTAGGGAGGTTTTGCGGTAGCCGAAAAAGGACCTGAATAATTTAACGAGTGGATGGGCCGAGCGCCGACTGCGTAAGGAGGATGAGTCCTCACGATTGACTTCGGTCATGGTGGTGGTGGTAGTGGTGGTGGGAAGAAGAGGAAGGGTGGCTGGTAAAGGTACGGCACTATATTGGAGTAGATAGGGAGACGAGCAGGGTAGTGTGAGCACCGGGAGGTACTAAAGTTAGTGAACTGTGGTCAGAGATGCAGTGAGAAATAAGAACAGAAAATCAGTGAAAGAAACCATAAGAGAATGGTATTTTAGCGTAGTTCCACAGAGGTTACCAATACGATTTTTTTCAATATATTTGAGCTGGAAATGGTACGACTCTGGTCATACAAAACCTTCACTTTATAGACGTTAATAGACCAAAAAAAACCACCAATTTCTGGTGCAATAAACTCTTTTTTCTCGTTCATTGCTACCACCTACAATCGTATTAATTCGCAACAATCTCATAGAAATCAACCAAAGCCAGCAATTATAAGAGCAATGATAATCAAATTTCTTAGAGTGCAAGCATTTTCAAAGTGGTTAACATTACCTTATAGTTGGTTGATTTATATTACCTTATAGTTTTTTTGATTTTTTTGGTATCTTTTCACCTGGAAAAGTGCCCTACCAATTTCTATACCTCATTCTGGCCCATTTCTCTCATACACCTACCAAATTGTTTTTAGAATTTACCATAAATCTCCACACCGTACTTCCACCACTTCTCACAAAACGTCCTCTCTACCAGTCTCTATTATACTCCTTCTCTACTTTGATTAGCTAGCTTTATTGTAGCTACCATTGTCGCAGTTCACATGATCGTCAATGTGATGATAATTTTTTAATCTCCAACTTTACCCTAACCCCACCAGAATATGCCCGAATTCGCTCCGTTGAAGAACGATTTGATTCTCAGAGCCGCCAGGGGTGAAAAGGTCGAAAGACCTCCCATCTGGATCATGGTAAGTGCTTTGGCCTAGTCCAATTCTCCTCAGTACTAACTTACAGAGACAAGCTGGGCGTTATTTGCCTGAATATCACGAAGTCAAGGGCAAACGTGATTTCTTTGAGACCTGTAGAGACGCCGAGATCGCCTCTACCATCACTATCCAGCCCGTGGACCACTACGATGGCTTGATCGATGCCGCCATCATCTTCAGTGATATTTTGGTGATTCCTCAAGCTATGGGATTTGACATTGAAATGGTTGATGGAAAGGGTCCAGTGTTTGTGGACCCATTAAGATCTCCTCTGGACTTATCTCGTGTCAATTTGAAGCCTGATATCTTGAAGAGCTTGGATTGGGCCTTCAAATCAATCACCTTAACCAGAGTCAAGTTGAACGGTAGAGTTCCATTGTTAGGGTTTGTTGGTGCTCCATGGACTTTGTTGGTATACATGACCGAAGGGCAAGGATCCAAGATGTTCAGATTTGCCAAAGAATGGATTTATGACCATACTAAAGAGTCTCACATTTTGTTACAAGCAATCACCGATGCCTGTATTGAGTTTTTGGCTCAACAGGTGGTTGCTGGTGCCCAAATGTTACAAGTTTTTGAGTCCTGGGCGGGAGAATTGGGACCCAACGAATTCAATGAGTTCTGTTTACCTTATTTGAAGCAAATTGCTGCCAAATTACCAAACAGATTAAAGGAATTAGGTGTCACCGAAAAAATCCCATTGACTGTTTTTGCCAAGGGAGCTTGGTACGCTTTGGATGACTTGTGCGAGGCTGGTTACGATACTATCTCTTTGGACTGGTTGTACAAGCCAGAAGATGCAGTTAAGGTTGTTAATGGTAGAAGAATTACTTTACAAGGTAACCTTGATCCAGGAACCATTTATGGATCTGACGAAGTCATCAGTCAAAAGGTTGAAGCCATGATCAAGGGATTCGGTGGTGGAAAACAAAATTATATCATCAACTTTGGTCATGGTACCCATCCATTCATGAAGCCAGAAAAAATCGAACACTTCTTGAAGGAGTGTCACAGATTTGGTAAGCAATAGTCTGTATATAGGTATCTAGAAGGAGAGAGTCAAAAAACAATCAAAAGAACAATCAGTAAAACAATTGGTATCAACTGATTGGAAAAAGTAAAATTGGGATCAATTGGTTGGAACATAAATGTCGGAAATTCAAGAAATAATCGTATAAATTTAGTAAAATACTAGTGGTTAATCAATTATGAAAATTAAATAAATTTATTTTGATAATCTTCTATAAGTAATGAAATTCAGATGGTCACTTGTATGGAGAATTAATTTACCCTTATGGAACTGAATATACGTGTGGTTGTGACTATTCCGGTGACTTTCGACAGGCGAAGTTAAAAAAATCCGCATAATAGAACGAAATATTGGCGAAAAAGCGTAGCAATACCATCCACGATTGACCAACAAATCCCAGTCTTTAGATACCAATCTTCAACCAAAGTTCAGAAGAATCAGATAATTAAACTCACCAGGCTGTACCCCATAATAATTATTTTTAGCAACCACAAATTGGTGAATGGCAGAAGATTCTCCACCAAATTGAGTTGTGGGGTAACCTTCGATTTTCGGCGATTTCTTGGCTATGGACGTTTCGCTATGCAACAGCCTTTAATTAAACTAATTGAAAGCCGGGATTTTGGTGGGGGAGGGGTTCCCAATTGGGATTTGATGGGGTTGTACGATCTACTAAATCAGATCAAAAAAAAACCTTATGACTATATATATCACCACCAAGTTTCTTCTGGGGTCTATCATCGCTTGTCCTGCAATCATACAATGACTAAGGACACAGTTTCTGTACACCTAGAAGAATACTCTTCTTCCATTAATGAAGTTTCCAAACTAGAAGATGTGATGCCCAAGTTTGAAAAAGCCTGGTTTAGATATCCATGGTTATTGAGATTAAATTTTCATCTTACTGGTGCACTTTTGGTGTTAGTCACCGCGGGGTTTGATGGTACCATGATGAATAATTTACAAAGTTTACCAAGTTGGAATGAACATTTTAATCATCCTCATGGTTCAAAGCTTGGAACTTTGAATATTGGTGTTGCTGCTGGTGGTTTATGTTGGATTCCATTTGGTCTCTTATTTGGAAATTACCTTGGTAGAAAAAAAATGATTTTAATTGGCAATATTATTGTGATCATTGGTGCTATTCTTCAAGGTTGTGCCAAAGATCTTGGGATGTTTATTGGTACTCGGTTTTTAATTGGATTCGGTGGTCTTTCCATTACTGGTGCTGGACCCATTTTGGCAGAAACCGCTCATCCTTCTCAAAGACCTGCCATTACCAGTTTGTTACAAGCTTCATTTCCCTTGGGTTCTTTCGCTGCCGCTTTAGTTACTTGGGGTCCTTACAATACCAGCATGAGAAATGATAATTGGTCCTGGAGACTACCTTCTATTTTACAAATTGTGTTTCCTTTGTTTTCTTTGGTAGCAGTTTTATTTGGTCCTGAATCTCCTAGATGGTTGATTGCCCAAAATAGAGAAGAGGAAGCTTACAAGCTTTTAACTAAATATCATGGAGGTGGCGACCCCAACAGTCCATTGGTGAAATTTGAACTTTCAGAAATGAAAGCAGCTATTGCATTGGAAAAGGCCAATAAAAACATCACGGCGTTTGAATGGTTCAGAACTGGTGCAAATAGACATAGATTGGCCATCACTTTGGTGTTGCCGGTGATGATGCAATTTTGTGGTAATGCTTTAACTTCTTACTACTTGACTCTTATATTGAACAGTATTGGTATTACTGATACAGTTGCAAAATTGAAAATCAATATCGGAATGACGGTGTTTGGATTGGTATGCTCCTTTTTCATTTCTATTTGGTGTGCCAAATTTAAGAGAAAATTCATGTTCATGCTCAGTTTTGCAACCATGTGTCTTTGTCTTACCATATGGACTATTTTGGCAGCTGTGAATGCTCATAACAATTTCAAAAATAAGTCTATGGGCCATGCCATTGTGGCATTTATTTACCTTCACCAAGGTTGTTACCATTTTGCAACTCCAGTTACCATTACTTACATCATGGAAATTTTGCCTTACACCTTAAGAGGATCAGGAATGGTTATGTATCAATTAATGACTAACCTTGCACTGTTTTTCAATACTTACGTGAACCCTATTGCTTTGGAAGCCATTACTTGGAAGTACCAAATCGTATGGTGTATTTGGCTTGCAGTTCAAATATTTATTGTATTTTTTTTCTTTCCTGAAACAAAAGGGTATGCTTTGGAAGAAATTGCAGTTATCTTTGGTGACGAAATTGGACAAATCCAGCAGGCTGGACATAAGGCTATTAGCAGAGATACTGAAAAAGATTTGGAAAAGGACTTCAAGACTTCAGTTAGCCATGATGAGCTTCTGAGCAAGTCCAACATTGTTTAGGTTTTTTTTAAACCGGGAAGTAGTGTTTTTAAGTAGTCCCTTCCTCACTGGAAAAATTGATGTTTCTAATGAATGTATCTCCAAATGATTTAATGTAGTCCACGCTTAAAAACAGAATCACAGATACGATAAAATCACAGATATATATAGTTACTGAACTCTAACACTAGAGTTAATCTAATTTTCAAAGAAATAATCTAAGTGAACCGTTTTGGTAATTTATTTAGATGATTTGTTTAATTAAGCTGTTTAGTAGATATGATTAGTTGATTTCTTTGCTAATATTTTATTACACGTTGAAGTAGATTAATTGAGCAAGGAACCTTTGGATTCACAATTGGTATTTTAGAGATTCTTTCATTTTTCCTTATGGATATCTATGTGAATTCTCATTTTTCCTACCAAATTCTACTCATTTTACCTATCAAAACTTACAATAAATCCTCACCTAACGGACTCAATTGAACCAAATTGTTCAAGAATGACTACCAGCACACTCACATTCCAAAATTTCTATAAGGTCCTTCTGTAACTAATTTTTTGTGAACCAATTGCTCATGAATTTACTCACTAAAATGTGACTCATACCTTTTGCAGTAATTCCAGAATGAGAAGCCGTCTAACCAATTGGCCTACTTTTTCTTCAAAACTGTTAAAGATAGTTTCTAATAATAGATGGGGCTTTTGATATTTCAGTATACAAGAAAGTGGGATACTGGATATGGCTAATCAATGTGATATCGATGTGATGTATATTTCATGGAAATTAGCAATTATAAATGGTCCAAAATGGTAACCCCAAAGTGACTGGTGGCTAAAATTCATTGATACTGAAGTGCCATTTTCTTTTATTCACTACATCAATACGCTAATGTCATATTCTATCCTGGTGACTCTTTTTCTGCTTTGTGTTGTGTCTTTTTTTGCAACTTTCAACCAATTTGCCTTTCACTGGCTCGCACTATAAATATTCCTCACATTTCCTTTAACAACAGTATGTCCGTTAAAGAAGACCTCTATATCTATACTCTTCCTGAAAACGTCAAGAGCACCTTGGAGTTACTCCAGTTCGACTCGCTTACTCAGGAAGAGGTATCCACCGAATCTGAATCAAACACACCAACCCCAGTTCCCACACCCAGTTTGGTGGCCAAGAATGATGACCCGTCATACTACAAATCAGATTTATATCGTTTTAACCTCAAGAGGTCTCTCATGGGATTGCCTCCGTTGACAGAGGACGCATTTGAAGAGTTGTTAGAACGCCAATCCATAGAAAGTCTTTCAGGATCAGACACAGAAGAAGAAGAAGAAGCCGATAAGGAAGAAGAACAAAGTAGAAAGTTGGAAACTCTCATCAAGGAGTTGGACTTGCAAAGGCCCGACGACGAGGAGCAAAATACAGTGAGTCACCTCAACACTCGCTCGCCGTACATCTTCTTCAGATCATCGTTATTACCAGAGGCTAAAGCATTTGGTTCTTACAAGGGATTGTATACCAAAGACCAACTTTTGAACTCGCCGTTGGACACATTGAACTCGTTCTCCACGGTATCGCGTTCGTCCAAGTCGGCTTTATTCATGATTGGAGGGGGCCATTTTGCGGGCGCCATCATCTCTCATATCCCCAAGAACACTAGAGGAAATGCCACAAACATGAAGGAGAGCAAACAGGAACAAGCCGTGAACGTAGTGGTGTCTAAGACTTTCCATAGATATACCACCAGAAGAAAACAGGGTGGATCTCAGAGTGCCAGTGACAATGCTCGAGGAAAGGCTAATTCTGCAGGGTCCAGTATTAGAAGATACAATGAGCAGGCATTGATCAAAGAAGTGCGAGAGTTGTTGCAGGAATGGAGTGCTCATTTAAAAGAATGTTCATCCATCTTCCTCAGAGCAAATGGTGCCTCGAATAGAAAAATATTGGTAGGATACGAAGGGGCGGTTTTGACCAATGATGACACCAGAATCAAAAATTTCCCCTTTTCTACCAAGAGAGCAACAACCTCAGAATTGAAGAGGGCATGGGTGGAGTTGTCATACTTGAAGGTAATGGATTTGCCTAAAGTTAACGAAAAAGCAAAGAAGAAGATGAAAAAAACCGAAAATACTGAAGCAGCACCAATTATAGAGAAAGACCCTGTAGAGGCTCAGAACGATTTGTATACTCTGGAATTGGTGGCATTGTTGAGAAAGCAAAAAGTCCCGAAGTTGATCAGTTATCTCAAACAGAATAATTTATCCATCGATGAATTTAGACTCTCACCCAGTGCCAAATATACAAATCAGCCTACTCTATTACACTTTCTGGCTGCTAACAATTTGGACAGAATGGTGTTGATATTATTAAATAACCTAAAAGCGGACCCCACCATACAAAACCAATTTGGCAGGACTCCTTATGAGGTTACCAGTGACTCAGATACCAAGCGTTCCTTCCAAATAGCCAGATTCAAGTTGGGTGAACAATACTGTGATTGGGCCAGGTCCAAGGTGGGAGTAGCCAAATCTGAAGAAGATTTTATCAAGGAAGAAGAACAAGAAAATGACAGAATCAAAGCCGAAAAGCAACAATTGCTTCAACAAGAGTTAGACAGGATAAAGGAAGCAGAGCGTACTAAATCCTCCAAATCTTCATCCAGTGGAGTACTCCGCCCATCTGGCTCAGCTAGTATAAATGAATTAAGTGGATTATCTGAGCAGCAAAAGATGAGGTTAATGAGAGAACAACGAGCCAGGGCCGCTGAAGCCAGGTTTAAAAATATGGGTAAGTAAACAGACGATAGAATAATAGACATTAATAGTTAATTATATTATGGCACCTGTATATTTTTTAATTTTCTATTATGAGTTAGGCTATAATTTAAGAATAACGATATGATTAGACTTGAGTCGTTTGGTCGTTTCTGGAAGTTTTCATCATGATGTAAGACAAGATTTTCTTGTCAATGAACCCCTTATTCTGTAATATATTGCTAAGGACAGGATCAGTTATATTCTCAGCATTGGATGGCACGGTTGGATCATAGTGACTATAATCATGAAGAGCGTGTTTGATAGCAACCGATGACGATTGCTTCTTCTCCTCCACATGCTTTTTGAAGTCTAATGCCGAAACCCACGAGTCCAGTCTCAATGACCCTTCATTTTCATCTTCGTCAGTGTCCATATCTTCAAAGGACGAGTTTTGTCCTGTGCCCATGCAATCACATTCCAATAAATCATGAGTATTGGAGTTTGTGGATTTGTTTATTTCAAATAGATTTTTCAAATCCACCGAATCAAACACATCTGATTTGGAATCAGCATCGTTATCGAGAAATTTGGAACTGAGATTGTTTTTCATGAGTTGCCTTTGAAAGATCTTTTCATCGATACATCCAGTGGTTAATATTCGATAAATAAAGCAAGGCTTATCTTGACCATCTCGATGTATTCTGGCCATTGATTGTAAATCGACGGAGGGGTTCCAGTCATTATCAAACAACACAAGTCTCGATGCACCCACCAAGTTAATACCCATACCACCCGATTTGGAAGAAAGTAAAAATATGGGAATTGAGGTTGCAGGTGCTTTATTAAATTCAGTCACTAATTTTGATCTGAGATTCTTGGGGGTAGAGCCATCTAATCTCAAAAACTTAAGGTTAAGCTTATTTAAAATTAGTTCTAATAAGTCAAGCGTTTGCGTGTAGTTGGAAATGAGCACCAATTTTTCATCTAATGACACAGTTTCGAGAAGTATGGGAATGAGAATATTGATCTTTCCAGATGAGGTACTAAGACTCGATGAAGGGAACTCGGTTTCGAAATTAGGATCATCTTTAATTAAAGTCTTGAAGAATTGATCATCTCTCAACAATGCTGATGAGTTACAGATCTTTTTAAATAGGTTAATTAGAGTAAATGCCTGATTCGAGGTATCATTCAACAATTGATTGAATTTCTTGAGTTGAGTAATATAGTTGAATAGTTTAATTTGGAGTGGAGTAGGTCGCACATATAAGATAATATCAGTTCTAGTAGTCAAATAATTTAATAAAATTGATTGGGTTCTTCTTAATATGAATTTCTGGGTGATTTTGATAAGTTTATTAGAAATCTCCTCCCCATTCTTTTTTAT
Organism: Suhomyces atakaporum; assembly: GCA_030561405.1. Classification (NCBI taxonomy): domain Eukaryota; kingdom Fungi; phylum Ascomycota; class Pichiomycetes; order Serinales; family Debaryomycetaceae; genus Suhomyces; species Suhomyces atakaporum. Next base: position 12,162 of record JAKTXH010000020.1, read on the forward strand.
GGCCGGATCATAACAGTTAACATCTCTTGATTTCAATATTGGATTGATGAAATTACGTTGGAAGGATTTGAAATCACCAAGAATACCAGGATTTAAAAAGTCGATAATGGTAAAAAATTCAACCAAATCATTTTGGATTGGAGTACCAGTCAAGAGGATTTTTTTGGGCACATTCAACTTAATTAAATGGTTCAACACTTTATTTGTTTTGCTCTTTAAACGATGTCCTTCATCACAGACAAGTAAATCAAAATTAATTGAAGCCAATTCTTCAGAATAGGTGGTTACCTTTTCATAATTGATGATTAGCACTTGGTAAACGTTCAATTTACCAAAACTGATAAGGTTTTGTTTATCAGAAATTGAAGCATTGCCGGTTTTACCACCCAAAGTCAAAATCTGGATTTTGTTTAGCCCCAACCATTTCTTGAATTCCTGTTTCCAGTTGTTGATTAAAGTCACTGGACAACAGATCAAGATTTTGTTGATAAACCCACGCGAACTAAATGGGCTCTGTTTGTAGAGAGTATATATTAAAGTGATTGTCATAAGGGTTTTTCCTAGCCCCATTTCATCCGCCAAAAGACACCCGTTGCCCTCATAATCGCGATATCCAAGGAGACACTCATAGAGAAACTTTACCCCTTCCACCTGGTGGGGCCGTAAATGTGATGCCAATACAGGGTCGATCACTACTGGTTGATGATTGGGAGTATTGGGAGGAGGCATTGTTAGCACCGGAGGCAGTTGTGAATTTGCAGCCAAATCATCAGGAGCTGGGCTACTGGGTTCGGATTTTTTTGATTGTAACTCAATTCTTTGGGCGCGCTTCTGAAGGATTTCCTTGCTCTGCTTCTTTTGAAGAATCTCCCTCTCTTGATGCTCACTCTTTTGATGCTCACTCTTTTGATCCTTTGGGTCGTCCTCCACTTTGCAGTCAATCTCAAGCTCAAGCTGGCCAATGGTGATCACGCCGTCAAGAATCCCCGTCCGGTACGGCATTGTCCTTTTACCCAACTGCTTGCCACCAGAGTCTTTGAGTATAAGCACGTAGGGGTCGCCATGGGTGACTGTTAGCTGGGCATCGCCCTCCCACGTCTTGTTTTTTTTAGTGGACCTCTTGCGGTATTGGACTAGGTAGCGTGTCACCAGACCATTCACAGTGCCGGTGGATCCAGTGCCAGAAGAGCCAGTGCCAATTGTTCCCGTAGTGTCGGTAGTGTCGGTAGACCCAGATTCAATAGCGCCAGTGCCATTCGTGTTGTGGTTTGTAGCAGATTTAGAGGCGATTAATCTGTTTGTCATGGGACGATGAAGGGTAGGGCGCTTCAACGGAGGACCAGGAAGACGCTGGCCCGAGGAAGCAGGACGATCCAGCGCCCCATCCTTGTTCACGAAGCGTGGAGGCTTGAAGGCAGCGTTGATAGTCATGACGCGTCGGAAGCCCAACACGAAAGCAGACAGGAACGAGAAGTATCAAAAGTATAACTGAAACAAATCAAAAGAAATGTACTTTAAAAGAATATCAAGAATTAGTGGAAAGAGTGATAAGAGTGAAAAGTCAAGAGACTCAATCGTTAAAAGAGAATCGTTCAAAAAGAAGAATCGTTGAAAAAGAAGAATGATCGGCTGAACTCTATCAATACTCTTCTTGAAACAAATATTTGTGAAAGTGAAGAGTTGAATTTAGAAAAGAAATGAACGCTTTTTACAGGATTCTCCAGACTTTCATGAAATCGTATCTTACCATTAATGTAACAGTGATCAAACATGTGTACTCCTCGGACTACTTGGGAGATAAAATTCAGAGTGAATTCCGAAATGTCAGAGTATTCTGTACTGGTCGTTTCACTTTCCCCATGACTTTTCAGCTCCGCTTTCAATCCTCATTTTTGTTATCACACTGATTTCTTTTCTACGCATAACATTATTTACATCTATTATCATAAGCATATGGACAACGAGGCGCGGATAGCAACGTTGGCATCAGTTTCAGAACCACTAGAGTCCGTAAAAACCAGTTTCATAAATATCACCAGTACTACAGGAGTACCGGGACCACTGGGAATTCGAGGGTATCTTCGAGGGCCCCACCGAGGACTAGTCGCTGGTCGGTCGCTAGTCGCACAGCCGTATCGTCAACAAAATTGGACATAGCCCCAAGAGGTTAATGGGACAGAGCAAGTAAGGTCCAATGACTTCCAGTGCACAGTTAATCCCAGTCACACATTCGTCACACATTCGTCACCAATCACTACCATGAAAACTATTCATTTTTCCCCCCGTCTACCTCAGTACTTTATGGGACTCCCATTCCTCTTTAGTGCCCAACGACTGAACCAGTTCTTGGCCCAGGACCTCGCCTAGCACCTCTCAAACTTCCCTTTTTCCTCTATTCTCTCCTTAAGCATACACTTCCTTGCCACACACATAGTAGTAGGCACGAGACAACGAAAACACGATGGTGGCCGGTAAGTAACTATACACACCATATCCAATGAAAAACAAAAATGAAAGAAGAAACAAGTGAAGTGTGAAACTCTCGTTCTTGGTCAACATATAATGTGGGAAATGGTGGTAGTAGATTTGATAAAACTTCTGAATGGAGGTTGGGGAAGACATGGTAATGATTTTTTACTTTTCGGAGGACTACGCAGTTATATGGATATATATTTACTTTATCGGAAAAAGAAACGAAGATCGCGAGCGAGGAACTGCCCGAGTTCCACCGTGTATTCAGACCAATATTGTACCCTAAATTAGTGCGATCTTTCCTATGGAAATATTTATCACGATACCGAATTTGATATCCAAAACTTCCATCCTTTCGCTTATCATCTTATACCTGTTACTGTAATTTATGGTTAACTGCTTCAGTTCTCTGGTCTGTTTAATTTTTAGCCTTTTCCTTTTTTATGATTTTTTTTTATTTTTTTTTTTTTTTTTTCATATCCCCTTTCCCTTTTTGGTTTGGGCTATGTCCTGCCAGATACTGGGCTGTGGTCCGTTGTGAAGCCTCTTCTCCGAAATAACTCATCGCACTTACGTAACCCCATAGTTAACCTTCCAATACTGTTATTTCCCTACAATAACTATACTTTCTTAATTTTATGAGTACCTCATCAACAGGCCATATTTCCGAGATCCAGGCCATTAAGGACTCCCTCGTAGCCTCCAAGCCGCCGACCCTCCAAATTGCGCCACTCTTGGCTCACTATTCGTCCCTTCTTCATGCATTTACCGTCTCCGCCAAGTCAGGATCCGCCAATGATCAATGGTTCATTCTTTTAAATGATACCCTCTCAATCTGCTTACTCAGATTACTCCAACTTGCCAGGAGCACCGGGTCTCCCTTGGGTGTAGATCCCCACGCCTCAGATATCATTTTGAACTATGTCGTGCGGTATCTGAACCATAAATCTCCAGCCTTGATCAATTCCTTGACATCCCTTTTGTCAAAACTGGTGGCTTTTTACTCATGGGAGGACCCTACACGCTTCCAAGTGCTGCTTCAAAAAATCATTCCCATCATTTTGGCTCAAAAATTGACTAAAAACTTGTACAATATCCTCGAACTTATCTTCAAAAATTTATCCGATAAGCTGTACGTGTTGCTGGTCCACCCGGAGGTTCCTGGGCTATGCATTGAAGCCGCCGCAGACGATCAACTAGCCAATGCCGCCAGTAAGACTTTTGTGACCATTTTCGTCGGCTTATACAGTAAAGATAAAAATCAGGATCAGGATCAAATTACTCAATGGTATGACTCTTGGTTAAATTATGTCAAAGTAGGACTCTCCCAAGAAAAGAGTAGATCAAATTTAGTGACCTATTTATTACCAAACCTCATCCAAGTATGTCCATCCTCATTGAATCTTCTCATTTCCGAATATTCCCAGTTTGACAATGAAAATCATACGGATATCTTGATGAATTTGTACAAAATCGGACAAGAAAGTTCTATCCCTATAAAGCTTCCACCTAATATATTCTCACTCTTGACTCACTATGATCCTAAATTCAGATTAAATGCTTTATCACTTTTATTTGGTGGGTCTGCCAAGAATTCAAAATCATTACCCATTCCTCAAGAAATTTATGACATGATCCAAACCTCAGGTATTATTCATACATTCATGAACGATTATGAAGATATCGAAGCTAGAAATAAATTTGTGGCTCTATTCACTCATTTTCTAGGATTTAGGTATAAAGAATCGATGTATTCTCTTCAAAAAGAATTGGGGAAACTTTCCAAAAAGAGAATTGATGGTGATAGACAGCTTGTAATTAGTCAATTGATCAGCTCCGGTAAACAATTCATGGATTGGTTGATTGAATATCTCATAACATACTTGAACCCTGCATCCAATTATTCCCAATTAATTACATCCATACAGTTATTAGGAGCAATCTCCTCCAAGCTAAAGGATACCACCAACTGCAACATTTACAAAGATAAACTCATTCATTTTTTAATTCAAAACCTTTTTAATAATTATGACAATATTCGTGAACTGAGTTTGGACCTTTTAACCGCATGTGACCCATCTATCATTCAATCATACTTTGAATCACATCAACTACAAGGCCAATTAATCAACCAATCATACACGATTTTAACCAGTCTTACAGGCAGAAAGAGTGATGGAGCAGCCAAATTTTTTGAATTCTTAACCATATATTATTTGAAGATTGACTCATTCGGCAAGATCACCCAAATCATAGATTCAATGATCGTAAGAATGTCATACGGAATTAACTTGTTAAAAGAAGGTACCAATTTAGAACGTTCTGAAGTTTACATCCATGGATACTTCAAATCTATGGACTTGATGTTTAAAAGGTTGGCTGATACCCATTTGGATTATATTAAAATGATCTCCTTAACCATTATTGATTTGATCTTTGACATATGGACTTTGGTCGAACCGATTTTATCCACTTCATCTATCAATGATGAAGAAGATGTGATTGATGATGACAAAGTTTTATTAAACTATTCATGGAAAGTCATCAAAGATTCCAATATTTTGTTATCACAAATATTAAAGATGAACGTTGTGTCCAAGGAGATTTTCTTGAGATGTAGTACGTTGATCATGACCCAATTGAGTTCAGTGAAACACCGGGGAGCATTTTCTTCGATATATCCATCCTTCATTCTCATTTGTCAATTATGTTTTGAGTCAGAACAACGCCAGGATTTTCCGTTTGAATGGTTAAAGGAAAATTTGAAATTAATCGAGAGTAAAGAACAGTTTATTTCGAGACGATCTGGAGGATTTCCATACTTAATTACCGGTATATTAGTCGGAGCAGAACCTCATCAGAAACAAAAACAACCACATTCAGATGAACAGCGTTTGTATTCTAGAGAAGCACTTCTTCGGTACTCATTCGAGAACCTTCTTTCCGTTGCAAAAAGACCATATTTCCATGACTCTAAGAATGATATTCCTCAAGTACATGCCTTCAATTGCATTAAACAAATCTTTGATGAAGCACCTTTGGCAAAGGAGTCGTTAGACTATGTGGAACCATCCTTGGAACTCTCACTAAACAATTTCAATTCAGAAAACTGGTCCATTAGAAACTGTGCTGTGATGCTATTTGGATCCGTACAAAGAAGAATCTTTGGGAATAGAGACGAATCAAGTTATCCCTACCAATTGTTCTTCGAAAAATTTCCCAAAATGGATCAGATTTTGCATAAAGAGTTAAGCAACGTTGTCGAGCAAGATTCCATTCAAGATATATTCCCTGTGCTAATTGTTCTACTGAAGTTAGATACTTCTGCAATTGGCGAAGATGATCTTTTGGTGAAATATAAGCCATTACTTATTCAGTTGCTCGGTAACAAGTATTGGAAAATTAGAGAAATGCTTGCCAATTGTATCTCCACCTTTTTCACCCAAGCAGAATTGGTTTCCTTTGCTTTGAACTTTTTTGGTCAACCTAAGAACTGTAAAACTTTGGGAGCTCTTGCTACTATCGAAAGTGTCAAAAGCCTTAATGAAGCTCAGGGATATCTCAGAGTGATTTCACAGAGTTTCAAGCGGATCCAGGGTGAAGATAGAAAGGCTTTACAACAAGCGGTGTTGATCAAATTGAATTTGGTATTGGAAAAATATCAATCACCTTATGTTATCAAAGCCCTTATTGAAATCCTTGCTCAATTCGATGAAGTTCTCCCTGTTCAGAGCTTAGACATTCTCGGCAACTACTTCATCAATTTCTCATCTTCTAATGAGGACAGATTAGATGGAGGAAAGCAGTTGGTTTTGAGCGATACCATCACACTCTTATTACTGAATTATAAGGAGTTATCTCGAACTGATTCTAAGTATTTTGAAAGTATAACCAACTTGCTTGGGTTGGGTCTTCTCAGTTCCAACATGTTCAAAGTCCAATTGGCTTCCATTGAATACATTCAGAATAATTTCGAACCATTAAAGACTGACGTCGTTCCCCAAATTAAATATGATCTTGTTGCATTAATTCAAAACGATGACAATTTTGATTATGTCCGGGCTCAGGCATTGGATTTATACTCTTCGATTCTTAATCTCTCATCTAATACTGGAGATGTACAAAGTCTAATTCAATTCATTGGTCCTCATTTCACCGAAGATATCCAGTTGAATGCGCTTAAATGCGTTGCTACTTTGTTGCTGAACCTTGGACAATTAGATCAAGAACACTTGATTTCAAAATGTCGTGATCTTTCTGGCGATCAGAATTCTTTTAAATATCGTTATACCGGGATTTATTCGCTCATAAAGGCTCACCGGAGTTATCAGAATAAGGAAAGCTTTGAAAAGTCTCAAATTGAGATTGTGCTTGTATTTGGAGGATTGAACGATGATGATGAAAAGATCCGGGAAATGACTGCAGAATACTTATCAGAATATTTGGGAAGCTCCACCAAAATCAATGCCAGCTCTTTATGCAAGCAATGTTTTACAGTCTTTGCTCAGATCGGAGGTATCTGGTTTAAGAAAGCGTTGTTGGATGAATTCAACCGTCATTCTCTCGACCAAACCGAGATCGATAAGCTCAACAGAACCACTATTGGGGAAACTCTTTTTGATGTGGAAAATTATAATCTTTACATCAATAAGGTAGAAGTAGTTCTGTCATTGAGCAGTGCCTTTGAGGAGGCAGGGGAAATCAGTTCTCAGGAACTTGATAAGATCAAAGCCAAGATCGACAGTGATATCGAATGGGTCATTGATCTTGCCAAAAGAAAGGGTCCTGACACGGTCCTTGGATGGACCAGAGATCCTAGGGTATACGTCATGGTTCTTGTCACGGTGTTGAATAGTGAGACCGTAGCGTCGTTGACTGGTGATGATAAGAAATGGAAGGAATTGAAGTCAGTACTTTCTTCAGAAAACATTGATCTCTGTGTTGGCCAGTTTATTGAAAAGGATACTTAGAGAATCTGGGAGAAGGTCATTGGTCAGTAACAATACTGAACCAGGACTAACGGGACCCGAATGTAAGGAAGAGACAATTACACAAGTGACAAAACTTATTGATGATTCAGGACTCAATTTAACGAAGCTTTTGATATAGAAAGTGAGCTGGATAAAGGCTTGCGTAGTCATGTATTTAGCATTAATAGAAGCATTAATAGCAGAGGGATTAATGGAGAATGGGAACCATTAACAAATCATCGTTTTACCTGACGAAGTAAAGAAGACTTTAGTAATAAGAGGAGAGTCTGTTTCCTGGCTATAAATCGTTCTACTACAATTAGTTATATTTTAAAATTGTCATAACCTGAATCATACGAGAGTCCATTCCTAAGGCCAAATAATAATTTACTGAGTTCAGTAGGATTTACAGAAATGTTTCACACGGTTAGGGTCTCGAGGTAATTGATCAACTGTCTCTCAATAGTTCTGAGACTTATGGGGGCACTGACCCAAGATGGTAAGAACAAACTGCTAGCAAGTAAAATTACTGGTCAGTGGAATACTATCCAGAAAACGAAAAACCATGAATGGTAAAAATATGGGGCACATTAGAGAGAGTATGGGGTACGTTAAGGGAGCTTATGGGGAGAAATAGTGCCTAGAGGTGCTTTTGAAAATAAATTCGAGGTGAACTGACAGAGATGTTCGCGGTAGAGTGGACCCTCTAGCTACCGAAGAGATTTGTCCGGAGGACTTGGCTGATTTAGTCCTCGTAAGAGATATCAAAATTAAAAAATATTTAGAATCTGACAAGCCAAAAAGAGTTTTCTGGCACCGTCTTTAAAGGGTTACAACTGAATTAAAAAAAAAACAATATTTGTAGAATCGTTTCAATGTGTATCATCGAGTATTTGTTGAGTCGTTTCAATGTGAATCATCCAAGACAGAGCCTACCACTGACTACTGGGTAATTTCGTGTTTTGGGTACTCACTGGTTTGCCTCTTATGAATGGTGACTCACAACTTAATTTTACGGTTACTCACAGTTTATTTTATTTCTAGCCAACCGTTTATATTTCTTTCTAAACCTCAGTTCTACTCGTCTGACTGAAATGTTCTTGACCCCTTCAGACTCTCCCATCATTCTGGCGTCAGGGTTATTTGCATCCATTCCAAGTCCGGGTAACCCGCCGCGAGTATATAAACCGCCGGACGCCCACTTTTCAAAATCTCATCCCATATCCAAATGGTAAGTCACATTATCCAGTTACACTGATGAATAATTATAAACTACAACGAATTTCTTCACCTGAATACCCGTGTAGAACAAACATAATTTCAGAGCTTTTTAACCCTGAGTAACTATCTTGTGAACATACTAACAATAGAACTAATGAAACTAATGAAGCTAATGACATAGAAAAAAAATAAACGACCAAAACAAACGACCAAAGTGGGAATGTAGCACCAACTGTAGAACACAACTGAAAGAACCGAAAAGAACATAATGGCTGAAAGAACTGAATTTGTATTGTGTCAATTAGTCCAATGAAGGCTTCAAGTTAAGTCCGCTGTATGACTATCAATGGACGACCATCATGAGAGCCAGCCCACCATCATCAACTATAGGATCAAGTCTCGTTTTAGATGGTGTCGAGTTCATTTCTGAGCCAGGGCAAATAACACAACCAACGCTCTAGTCAACATTTCTATACTCCGATCTCGTCACCTTTACTATCTCTTTTGTCTTTATATCGCATCACTCCATATAAATCGTACCAGTCATCTCCAGAACTCATCTTCAGTTTGAGCTGGACCTACCATTTCATTGTCAGATCCATAGTATCAGAATCACCATCTCCATTAATCTCATACTAAGTTCCGACTGGTTCTCCTATTCCCATCACTCATCACTCATCACTCATCACTCATCACTCATCACTCATCACCTCCAAATCCCCAATGTTCTCCATCTGTGATGACTGCTTGGGTCCCGATAAGCACCTCAAGATGACCAAGCATCCCAACGGCGAGGAATGCAAAACTTGTACCCGTCCGTTTGAAGTCTACCGCTGGAACTCGCCAGTATCTCATAAGCCCAAGAAGACGGTGGTGTGTTTGACATGTGCACAAGCCAAAAACTGTTGTCAGAGTTGTATGCTTGACATCAACTTCCATATTCCTCTTCACATTCGAGATACCGCTCTTAAAATGGCTGGACTACCAGCAGTGGGTGCAGCCCTTGGTACCTCCAAGAATCGAGAAATCAAAGCTATACTAGCGGATAAACAACAACAGAAATTCAGTGAAAACGACAACGACAACGACCAACAAGAGAGAGCCCGTACTATATTGACAAAACTCGCTGAAAAACTCAATAATGGCCCCAGCTTCAAGAAAGCTACCAAGAGTTTACGCCCTGATGAGAATAAGCTCAAGAACGTTGATGTTTCCAAAATACTAGCAAAATTACCGTTTGGTGGACTGTTAGAAAAAGAACAAGACGGCACTTCCTTTTTCATATTTGGCTTAGGTGAAGATGTGCCCCAATACTTAATTACCGATACTTGTAATGCCTATGGCAAAATCAAAAACCTCAAAATTATCCATAGAGCAAAATGTGGCTATGTATCGTTTACTACCATAGAGGGAGCTGAGGCATTCGCAGAGTCCATCAGGAAGAACGGACTTAATAACAATTCAAAGACAGCCGGCTTGATGATATTGGATAATAAATATCCCATCAGAGTGGCTTGGGGAAAACCCAGACCTCTTGGAGTGACCAATGATGAGCATGCAAAAATCAGTTTGGTGGTAGACAAAGTCATGAAGCAATTGGCCGACAAAGATAGAGAAGAAGGAAAGACACCTGTGATCACCAAGGGAAAACCCAAGAAACTGGCTCCAAAAAAGATTCAGTACCAGGCAGCCAGCCACGATTATGAAGCATAAATGATAGCAGAAGAAAAATCCAATCAGCTATTGTGAAGTGTAATAGAGAATAGAAAGCCAGCTGGAAACTGTCACCATTTAATTATCCAACAATAGAAGAAATGTGACTCAGTACTTCTTAAATCTTCTAAGGAATATTTTTCAATATTAGTCTACAAGAGTTGGTAGCCCCAATTAGTCGCATATCATTTATCAACTTCCTTTGACAAACTCATTAATTATAACTAATTAACGTCAATGATAATAAGGATGTACTGGTTGTTTCACTCTTTAGTCATTCAATTGTGAGCCGGGAGATAGTTGATTCATTTTCACAAGAAATTGCAATTTCCAAAAGACCCTTTGAGAGCGAAATGAGTGGTAATATTCATATCAACACCCACAAATGAACGGATTGCCATAAAATTTTGGACCCATCCAATAATACAAGACCGGGATGAAAGCACAATAGTTAATGTGTTGCTACTGTGTTCAACCGAGTGAATAAATCATCTTTTCGTGACTATATAAACCAGACCAATTAACTAATTCCTATCCACAACCCCCGGGCAATTTCAGTCAACTCCTGCAAATCGTGCTTCTATGACACAGATAAGAACAAGTATAACGACAAAGCTGTTGCAATTGATATTGGACCATTTCAATTCTGGATATCTGCAACACTTTATCATCTGGTGATAGGGAAGAATTGGCGAGAATATACGCAGAACAATACCATCGTATTTACGCGACTCACTATTGACAATTTTGTCACCAAGGACAACAAGCCATCGGTATACCAAAGAGAACTTTACCATTGGTACCATAACTTGTAGCTGCTAATATACTCCAAAGCCTCTTTTCGCTCAAGAACCTCTCTGTAAGCTGTAAACTCCTCGGTAAACCTCCTTAGTGTTTACGAGAATCACCATTCTCACTACCGTGGTAATAGAGCATAACTCTTCACCACCACTGCGACACATTCTTCTCACACCCATATCTTCATACCATTGTTGTGGCTTTCATACCACCATGAACTACGAGACCAAGCTCTGTATCAAGGTGGCCATCTTCCTCTTTCCGTTCTTGGTGGCCATTGTCAGACTCATCGCCATTCTTCCTGCCCTTCACAGTCCTGAAATATCCAATCCCGGTAACTTTACTGATGTTCTGTTGATCCCCGAAGGCACCAACGTGATGATCTTCTTGGGATCAGGAGGCCACACTGGTGAAATGATGAGGATCTTGTCCCAAGTAGACCTCGGCGTGGCATCCCGAACTTGGGTGACCTCGTCCAATGATTCGGCTTCATTGGTCAAAGCCAGGAATTTCGAGGAGAAACTTCACAGTGATCAGTCTGCCAACTTCTTGACGCTTCATCGAGCTCGTGCTGTCAAGGAGCCTTTGCTTCTGTCTGTGAAAAACACCATCAAGTCATTCATTTCCACCTATCATGGTATACGAGAACTTCCACAACTTCCTACGGTATTGCTTCTTAATGGCCCTGGTACCAGTGTCCCATTGGCATACATGTTGTTTTTCATGAAGTATTTTGGTATCACCAAGACCAGAATCGTGTATATCGAGAGTCTTGCCAGAGTTAACTCACTCAGTTTGAGTGGAAAATTACTTCTTCCAATTGCAGATAGGTTCATTGTGCAATGGGAGGAGCTCTATCATCAATATAAGAGAGCGGAGTATTATGGGACTCTCATATAGGTAAAGGTGACCGAAGAAAGTGAAATATAAAGGTGATCGAAGAAAGTGAAATATAAAGGTGACCGAAGAAACTCAGATAATTTGATAACTGCCATAAGCTACATAACTTCACGGGAGGGAGATGGATGAAATCGATAGTGCTCATTACGAGTTACCTAAAGAATTGCTTTTAATATGGCTAGTAAACTGGACTCTTACTGACTTTGAAAAGGTGGTACTGTAGTCAGAAGTATATAGACTACTAGATTCGAAGAGCATAACTCTGAAGAGTTTGTCTTACAAAGAATGCATTTCAGTTGATTCAAGCTGAGTAAAGATGGCCTGACTTCTCAAACCACAAATATTCGATACCATCACCATTTAATCTATTTGTTTCCATTTGATACATCTCATTTCTCTCCATACTAATAAACAAACTATCAAGATCCTAAATCTTTAATCGTCAGTCTTACGACTTCTTCTTTATTAATTTTACTCTATTCTCTTTACTTAAAATTCTCCATTACTTCTTTAGAACTCTTTAATTTCTCCTTTTATTCTTTACTTCTTTACTTTATTTCTTTACTTTATTTCTTTGCTTTCTTACTTTATTTCTTTACCACTTACTTTTGTGTGGACCAGCCAAGTCTCACTTTCTATTTCATACTAATGACGCGTCATGCTGGGAAACACCTTCAAAGGAACCCTAGCCGAGTTTCCCAAGATCGCCGTGGATCGTTTCAGCACCACCGCCCACACATTCCTCTTGACCCACTGCCATGCTGATCATCTAGCGGGCTTGGATGCAAAGTCATTCTCCAAAATTGTCTATTGCACCCATCTCACCCGGGCCCTTTTGGCACTAGATCCTAAATATCATCATATCCTTCCTTACGTGACGGGTCTTGATTATGGCCATCATGACGTGGTGGTGGATGGTGACCCGGTTGAAATTGTTCTCATTCCTTCCTACCATTGTCCTGGATCTTCCATGTTTCTTGTGAGAGATTCTGAAAAAGCAGTGCTAGTGACGGGTGATATCCGAGCTGAATCATGGTGGATCCTGACTTTGCTGAAAAATCCCTATCTTTATCCCTATACTACTGGCCTACGAACTTTGACTAATATTTATCTTGATACTACGTTCTCATATCGTGGAGAACCATATTTGGAGATGCCTTCGAATCACGATGGTATCACCTCAGTAGCTCATATTTTGAAGGAGTACCCTATGGACGATGAGGAAATTCAATTTTACTTTGTGGACTCCACCAGCGGGTTTGAAGAGGCATGGTGTGCCATTGTTCCTTTGTTCAATGGAAATTTATCCACAGGTCCAGCTATATCGTCCCGAATACGTTGTTTGGCTCGTAAGGGGTACCCCCAAGCACAAATTCTTGCGGGGTTGGCACTGTCCAAGGGCCCAAAATTTCACGTTTGGGACAAATCAATGGCTGCAAATTCTCAATTTGCAATCACCATTAAACAGTGCATCGATTTTAACATTATGGATTTGACAGGAATATGTTTCCCCATACCGCTAGCATCAATCTCTGAGCAGGAGAAACCTTCCTTGAAAATTATTGCGTCCACCTCTAAAGGAAATCAAATCTTGCAGTTTCGAAACAGACAATGGATTCTTCCCATAGGAGGAAAAGAGCTACTACCAAAGGATATAAAGATGGTCTTTTCTCGCCATAGCTCGCTTACTGAATCCAGACACCTTGTCCAATTGTTTCGGCCCCTTCAAGTATATCCCATCTGTGAATCAAAGGATACTTGGCTTAATGGCTTTTCTATAAATCGAATGTTTGGAGATTTATGTCTTCAGCAACAATTCCACTACGATTTGGAGATGTTCAACCGGTATGGACACCCTTCGTCTCTGGTTCGGGATCGCCCGTTAACCACCATTAATAGGTGGAGTTTTGACGATTGCGAAAATGAGATCAAGTTTGTCCACAACGCTCTAAATGGAACCAAGTTTAACTTCAAAGGGATCGGATTTGACACCAAAGCTGTTGATGAACAGCCACACCAACTTAAGCTCGAACATTTGATCTCAGGGAGAAGAGAAAAGATTTACAAAGACAAAATTGCTCAATGCCAACAGGCTTATTCAGAAAAGGCAAACCGAATGGCCCAAGGATTATTATACGATTATGACCATCAACACAACTTGCCAGATCAAGGGAGTGACTTTAGTGACTCGTTAAGATCTAGCAAACAGTTGAATAGTAGTCAAATGAGTTCTTTTCACAGTAACCAGGAAGCAAATCACCCAATTAAAATTGAAGAAGGTACAACACATCAGACAATACAAACATTCGATAATAGCGACTCAATCAAACAAGAGAGTATGGACGGTATAACAGCAGGCCCAACAACAAAAATCAAACAAGATGAGAGTCTAATAGTAACAATCAAACAAGAAGAGAGTCCAATACTAATCAAAGGAGAAGAGACGGTTAAAACTATAATGCCTATTTCAAACCCATTTGACAATTCTAAGATAAAGCACGAGGGGGTAAGTGGATATGATTCAAATATTAATAGTTTGATAAGTTTATCCCACGCTTCAATCAAAGATGAATGTCTGGACCTGCACTTTTCACAGCATTTAACCAAAACCAAACGACCATGTCTCACAAGGAACCCAACTTCCTCTAAAACCAAGTGTTTGCGTAGAGCTTCCAGTTTACAAATGAAACTACTGGCGAGATCCATTCTCTTTCAAACCAATTCTTTGATGAATGTTCAAAGGATCAAAACAATTTCTCGGGGCCTACAGGATGATCCCAGCTCGTGGTTTTCAATCGGTCTTGCTTCAGTCACCAGCTTATCAAATAAGTAGATACCAGGAGGAATTTATAGAACTACGATGATAGCAAAGGCTGCAAAAGCTGCTGGGCAAAAAGAGAGAACTAGCTGATTTTTGGCTTGATTTCGAACCCCGAAAATAACGAATTCTGATATCTCGATGATACCATTTAAATTAATTTTATTACTATAGTACAAAATGCAATGCTAGATACTAGCGTGTCCTGGGACATCTATAATGATGATTTCTCATCCATGCTGTGATTGAGCTAAACAACTTCCTTTCATATTAAAAGATTAGGGACCTTTGGGATGAGAAACATTGACGGAATCATGAGATAGTTCAGAAATCAAATAGTATAACAATAAAGTATGATTCGAATTGAGTTCATTAATCGTTCATCACAGACTGTAAAAAATTATGACATTGTACCCTTGGCCATCTCGAGATCGAAAGGTGAACCTTTGAAGATCCCATCATGTATTACCTCTGGACCATGAATAAATTATATCACGTCACCCTTAATAACAGATTGATCTGAGGTCTTCCAAAGCAGGTACTCAATTCGTGGGTACACTGTGATAATATAGTACACAGCCATAATCCATTTAGTACTTCATCTCTGGACTTGAGCTCCCAGACTTAACAAGTCCAATAAGTTTGATGACTTCAATGACTTCAATGATTTCAATGACTCCAATCCACAAGATATGGCTCTGTCCCACATCCAGGAATTCTCCTTCTCCCATATCCTCTTTTTTCCCTTTCTTCTTCCTCTCGTGTTGTCGCTCTAATTTTCTCTCCATTTCTCTCCACACTTCACACACTTGTAGAAGGTGGTCATGGGCTCATCCGCAGACCGAATCTGCAACTGGTAGAAGTAAGCCTTAGTACCGCCACAACTGTCTCTAGGACACTGAGCCGCTGTCTGATCCACATTATCCCAGAACCCTTCCCCTCCCAAAACATCGTCTACTTCCTTACGGGCCAAATCCTTTCTGTCAAACATCTGGAAACCGTTGATCTTGAACTCGTAAGGGCACGTGGCACAGTAGAACTGGTTACAGCCATCGTCACCCTGACGAATCAAGAGCATGTTGGAGCAGTTGGGGCAAAACGACAACATGGTGGTGGAGAATTTTTGATCTCATCACGACTGTGAGATACCAAAATATAACCAGAGAAATCGTGAAAAATGAAAGTAGTGAGAAAGACTAGTGGTGACATGAATGGATGAAAGGGTGCTGGTGGATATTTAAGGAGGGTTTTGGAGAAAAAGGTGGAGGGAAACTGGTAGCGAGAGCCGACTTGAGGAGCTGGTACTGGTTCTTTTAGTTAGGTCCATTTAATGAAGCCCATGAAGCCCCATTAAGCCCATTTTACGCACCCAATGGTGGAAAAATCTACTTTTGACATGGGTTGAAATTAGGAGGAATTCTCTGGTGATTCACTAAACTCGAGAGAAACTCTGATGATTCCTTGGAAATAATTCACCAAGTTTTTAACCAGCGTAGAATTAGAGCCTGGAGTAGTTGTAACTGAAGGGGTTCTTTGAGGTTCATTGTGCTAGATATCATGGTAGCGCAGAAACTCATGGTAGCGCAGAACTCTACCATTGATTGTTCCACAACCATCACAACGGTCTTTCACAAGAATTAAAGCACTTGAGCCTTTACACCAAGCTCCAATTGAATGCTTGGAACAAAATTAGAACCACCATCACGTTAATCTCAAAAATGTTACCACCTTATAGAAGAACTGGTTATTACTGGTAATTATGAAGTAAATCTGATTGTAATTTTGACTGTAAATATGATGGTAAATCTGATTGGTAGAATCCCACGAAGTATCTGATGGAGACCGCCTCAAGTAACCTCCCCTTCTCAATTGACTCTTTCACGCTTTATTGCTGCGTTCTTGTCAATTTTTCCCATCACTCTGGGAACCATTTCAAGCTTATTGTTCTATCTTTCGCGATCAATCTTCACTACACCAATGGCACCAGAAAGCTCCAACACTTCGGTACGAAGGGGCAGGCTGCACTCATCACCATCACCACCATCCCTACCACCATCTCGGAACCATTCCCCCCATGTATCACGCCCTGCCTCTCCCTTCAAGTCGCCCAGTAGAGGCATCATCAGACTCACTTACGACAACGACAGAATCGCCTTTTCTCCTGTCAAAACCCCCAATGGACGAGCAGGAAGCATCTCTCCACGAAGACGTGAGCAGATCAATCGTTCAGCTCGTAAGAGAGCCGTCAAATCGTCTAGTGTTTACGCTCGACTCATGAATGAAGATGATGACGGTGAAGACGATCCCCTAAAACAACAGGATCTTCGTATCGCCGAATCGATTCTCAGACAGTCCCGTGGTGAATTCAAAGGGTACGGCAGTGACGTGGAGCTTGAAGAAGACATTTCAGAACTCCCCCGAAAAAGAAGAAGAACCGTGAAAAGTGTAATCCCAGACTCACCAGAGCTCGATCTTGATGTGGACTCCAGTGATGAGTTCGACCATATCGATGAAGAAGAAGAGGAAGAAGACGAATTGGACGAATTGGACTCCTCGGACGAAGAAGTGGTTATGCCTTCTCCCTCTAAGCCAAGACGATCTTATACAAAGTCTCGCTCTCCACCCACCGATATCGAACTTGAATTCGACTCCCCTTCTAAGAGTACAGGGCAGAAGAGGAAGGTGGGACGGCCATCAAAGGCCGAGAAAGTCGGAGAAATCGAATCGATTTTTAATATGAAAGGAGAAACGTTGGCCAGGTATATCGAGGCCAAGAAAGCAGGGGCTACCCAAATACCACCTGCTGACGATATTTTTCACATCGAAGAAACAGCTCCGATCATCTCGGGATTACCTAAGAAAGAGGACAATCAGCCAAATCTTGAAATCCCTAAAAAGGAACCACCATTGAAAATTCCTAAAACTGATGCAAATGGTAATATTATAGACGAGGAATTTTTAAACACTCACTTCGGAGGGGTTCGTCCTGAAGAAAACCTCAGGGGACGATTTTTGGATGAAAAAGCATTTTTCTTAGAGGGTTCTGAAGGATACTTTGAACAGCATAGTACCAGATCAAAGCCTAGTAATAAGTCCCTAGCACAGTTAGCCCCCTCAGTGGAATATGGCTCATTTATTCCTTACATTAAACTTATGGATAAAATAGCAGCCCCCGAAAAAGCTGATCTTGCTGAGCTCCATAAGCTTCTTTATCATCAGTGGTGCTTTGAATTATCTCAAGGATTCAGTTTGAATTTTTATGGGATAGGATCCAAAATTGATTTAGTTCTAGACTTCGTGACAAACTATTTTATCGATTGGTATCAAGACACATATGAGTATGAACTTCCCCAAATCATGGTGATTAATGGCTACAACCCTACCATCAAATTCAAAAAAATATTACAAGATATTGTAACAGTATTCATTCCTCCAGAAAAGAAAAAAGCTGAGGGTATACGATTCCCCAAACATATAGCAGAAACGGTTCCATTTTTGACCAACTTCATAGAAAAGGAAAGAGCTACAAATATTCAACCTAATGGGTTTATTCCTCCTAAGATGGTTTTGGTCATAAATAACATAGACGGAGAGGTTTTTCGGGATGAAAGAACTCAAAATTATTTCTCGATCTTTGCATCACTTCCAGAAGTATGGCTCGTATCATCTACCGATAATGTGAATTCACCACTATTGTGGGACCAGTCCAAATTGAAAAGTTTCAATTACCTCTGGCACGATCTTACCACCTACAAATCTTATTCAACTGAGCTTTCATTCAAGGATGTGTTGAATTTAGGTAAATCCAAGAAATACATTGGTGAAAAGGGAATCCAATTTGTGTTGAATTCTTTGACTGTCAACGCTAAAAATACCTATCGAATTTTGTTGGAAGGACAAATGCGTATTCTCGATGTATCTGCTGGTACTGAAACATCTAGAAACGGACTCAAGGGTAATGTCAAACTTGGGGTTCCGTTTAAAGAATTGTATGAAAACTGTTTGGAGAAGTTCATCACAAGTAATGAGAACTCGTTTAGAACGGTTTTGAGAGAGTTTATTGAGCACAAGATGTGTAAGCTTGTGAAGAACGAAGCGGGAGCAGAAATAGTATTTGTTCCGTTTATCTACGACGAAATGGTGAAGGTGATGACCGATGTATTTGGAGTCAAGCAAGAGTAGACAAAATGAAAAGATAGAGGGTATTAAGATAAAAAGAGGATTAATAAATGACATCGTCACTTAAGTGATGAAATAATTAATAAATTTTGTAATATCATAACAGTGGAACAATTTTGCCTGAATTATGATATTGCTTCAATCAAGTGTCTGAAGTATTCTTCTTGTTGTAAAAGACCATAATTTTTGTTGAATAATGACATCATTTGGCATTGTTTGATCTCAGAATTCGAGTTTGTGACTAGCTGGCTAAAGTTGTCAAAACATAAAAGTTACCGAGAGAGGTAAGCTATATGACAAGTTGTTTAGTGTAGATTATAGCAGGAGGAAACTATGGGACCTGTTACAACCCAAAGCTGTAGTAGTATCAGAGAATATATGGTATCAGAGAATATCCAGCGGTGACTCACCACGCAATTCTTGGGATATATCCTCACGATATAAGCAATAGAATTGAATGCTAGTACTAGACGGGTCCATATGATACGTTTCACAATAGCAAATTACAAGCAACTGTATCACAGCTTGCAATAAAAAAGTCACAATTTTCACAACTATTTCCACCGTAAACTCAGCCTTGGCTACCCCCTTGCCACTATATATAGGTCACAGAAGAGATGGAGAGGACGGAACCGTTTGGGGTCAGGTAGATTCAAAATGAGTGAGAATAAGAGGAGCGGGTTGTGGTGTGGTACAGAAGACCATATCTAGATACAAAATACGGAATTGATACGTTTTAAGTAACACTAGTCGGATATTATTAGTCCTAGTACTCCAAAGTCTTGTGGTGGTAAACTCGCACCAATTTATTATTAGTTCCCATGGTGCTCAGTAAAACATTTATTATTAGAACCCAGAATTCCCAGAATTCCCACTAAATCTAATATTATCCGCACTAAATTTATTAAGTTTCCCACTGAGCTCACTCCAATTCCGCAGAATTCGCACTATACGCATTGACGAATCTCACCAAGTCTACTCTCATACCTGATCAGTTGCTATCTAGTCCCATTCTCTTTGCTCAATTCCAATTTAATGCACACTCTCTAGTCTATACTGTGATAACTCTGCCTATTCCTTTCTACTCTCACACTCACTTATCCATCACTCTCACACTAATCCACCTTTGCTCGCACTTCCTACCCTCAAGAACTCAGCCAACTCAGTAGCTACACGATTCGTTATAGTCACACACAATCACAACGGTACTATCGTGTAATTTAAACCCTCTCCATCTTTCAATTTCCTTTCGTTTTCCCGTCAATTTCATTTAATTTTCATTTGATTTTCCTTTTGGTTTCTCCCTACTTTTTTCCCCCTCTCTCCTTCTGGTTCTCTAATCTCTCCCTCTCTACATTTTGTCTCCCTCATTCTTGCCTTCTCACTTCACCATTTTACCATTTTCTCCGTATTCTCACTACTCACGTAGTCGTCATGGACTTTCCCAAACTCGCCAAAGGCACGGAATTGACGGTGGGAAGCCACGCCGTTACTATCGTGGAGTACCTCTCAGAAGGTGGCTTTGCTCATATCTACAAAGTTCACATTTCCCCCAAAGAAAACCACTCCGAAATCGCCTGCCTCAAGAGGGTCTTGGTCCCGGATAAGAACGGGCTCAATCAATTGCGTAAGGAGGTGGACGTGATGAAGATCCTTCGCAATGGCCGCAACATTGTCCGTTACTACGATTCCCATGCGGAACGTTTGGAAGATGGCACTTATCAAGTCTTGGTGTTGATGGAATTGTGTCCCAACAAGTCCTTATTGGACTATATGAACGCAAAGATAAAGACAAAGCTACTGGAACCAGAGATTCTTAAGATCATGTATGACATTTCCCTTGGAATCTATGAAATGCACAGACTTAACATGATTCATCGTGACATCAAGATCGAAAACGTGCTTATTGACAGTAGCAACAATTTCAAATTGTGTGATTTTGGCTCGACTACTTCCCCCATACCTCCCCCCAAGGACCAGCAGCAGTTCCAATTGTTGGCTCATGATATCTTATATCAAACCACCCCTCAATATCGGTCACCTGAAATGATCGATTTATATAGGGGCTTCCCCATTGATGAGAAATCTGATATCTGGGCCCTTGGATGCTTCTTGTACAAACTCTGTTACTACACCACCCCGTTTGAAGCTAACGGTGATATCTCCATTCTACATGCCTCCTACCAATTTTTGCCTGCGCCCCCATACTCGGGTGACTTGAAAAACTTAATCATTATTATGCTTCAAGAGAATCCAATCTTTAGACCCAATATTGTCCAGGTAATCATGTTAGTGGCAAAAATGTTGGAAATCGAATTTTCCGATATTGGCATCGAAGATTTCTACAAATTAGGTCCTTACAACTTCCAGGCATTACACGAGTACCAAAAACAAAAGCAAAAGGAAATCTTGAAACAACAAATGTACTACCAGCAGCAACAACAGCTGCACCAACTGCTTGGTACAAGGCAATCTCCTGCTGCTTCAGTTTCTCCTCGGGTTCGTCCTCAAGAAGTCCCTGAAACTATTCCAATTCCTCATGCCTCACCAGCTCCTAGTCAATCATCGCTGATCAAGAGGTCCAAATCACTTCTGACACAATCATCGGCTACCGAAGATAAGAGAAGAAGTCATGAATATGAAGAGAAGAGAAGAAGTCAGTATGACCTGGATAATAAGAGACACAGTCAGCACGATTTGGAGAATAAGAGACATAGTCAATATGATTTGGAGAATAAGAGACACAGTCAATATGATTTGGATAACAAGAGACATAGTCAATATGAGGAAAAGGGAAAGCCACAGTATGAAGAACCTGTTGAGCAACCTACAGATGAATTGGAAGATGAGGTCAGTTTTGGAGAGTTGGAAAATCTCGATAACGTAGAAGAAAGATACCCCTCGCTTGAAGATATATTGGTTGATTCTCCCAAATCCAAACCACCACCACCACCAGAAACCAAATCTCCTACGTCCCAGCCCATTAATCCTGTTCCCATATATGCACCTCCCATCAAGCCGGTTGTATTATCTGTGGCAGAAGTCAAGCAACTCACCAAGGAGCAACTCAAGCAATACAATTACCAACATGAGGTATACCAGCAACAGCTAAAGCAATACCACTACCAACAACAGCAGTTAGATCAAAGAATGCAACACCCAGAACAAAGATACTCTCAACAATTAGACCAAAGAGCCCATTACAAACAACAGCCTCCTAAACTCGACGGTTCGGAGTACGAGAAGAAGGAAGCATGGGAAAGACGTCAACTACAGATCAACAAAAGTGCAGAAAAATTGGTAGATGACATTTTTGCCGAATCCCCTCCTACCAAAACCGAACCCAAGACTCAAGCTCCGGTTGCATCACAAACCATTCATCCTCTGTCTGACTATTCGAATGAAAAGGCTGTTGATGTACACACAACTGAGCCTGTGGTCTTTGAAGGTAAAAAGTCGTCAGAATTCAATGACGATTCCCGAAATCTTGATTCGGATTCTTCGAAATTCAATTCTAAGGGAACCGATGAACCATTTGATGAGAAACTTTTTGATTCTGCTGGGTTTCATACTTCCCAGACTGAAACTGTCTTCCCAGATATTTCGGAGTTTGAAAATTTATCAAAAGCTGAACAAACCAAAGAAGATAAGCCGGAGACTAAACCCATTGAAATACCTCCTAAGCAAAGACCAGGAAATTTAGCCGACACTGCACATACCAAATATGCTACTGCATCTTCAGTTCCTACATTAGCTTCTAATTCTTCACTTGCGGGTCATAATGTGAATCAGAATTTTGGAAATAATCCATTCCCATTCAAGCAACCCAAAACTATTCTGAAAGTACATGATGAAACAATTAAAGATGTAAGCAAAGACTCCAGAAAGAGTGCCAACCCATGGGGAGAATATCGAAACACTTCATCATCATCCATTCCAATTAGTAAAGTCTCATCACATCCGGTTCCACTTTACACTCAAGATTCCAATCAACCAGAAACACATGAAGCTCACAATCCAACATCCCGAGGTTCAAGAGATGAAACTATAGAACCAAATTTAATAGATTTAGAAGTTGGTTTAGAATCTTCTAGTTCATCAACTGCTACACCTGTCCTTAAACCTAAGACTCACAATTCCAATAATAAGGATATATATAGTTTAGGGTCGGACTTATCACTTTTAGATTTAGATGTCAAAGAATCCAAAAATCAAACTTCACAACCTCCACAATTTAAAAAGAGAATATCATCAGTTCAAAACCCGTCTCAATTTAGTTTTCAGGAAGAAGTAATTGATTTTGCCTCCGATGATGAAAATCCCGAGAATGGATCTCGAATGAATCGATTATCGATTAGAAACTCACTCAAAAAGCCCAAATCAAGAAAACCTTCTGATAACAAAAGAAGTGAAAGCACCAGTGAGTCTAAAAAGAGGATCTCATTCTTTGGCGGAAGCCGTACCGATCTGACACCAGGCTAAAATGATATTTTAGAATTTTCGAGGTGTAGTTGTTGTAATGTATAGTAAGAACCATCTTATTGTGTATAAATAAAGCGACGATATTGATAACCTAAGTGGAGGAGCGGGGAGAAGGATTTGTAAGAATATATAGAACTTCAGGAGCCATATGGGTGCCTCTTCAAGAGTCATATGCCCAATTTTCGAGACGTAACGATAAATATTTGAGTAAAAAGTTCTTGTAAATCATCAGAGTTACCGACGAGTAGAAATTACCATCGAGTGGATGTTTAAATACAGTCAACTATAAGGATATGAAGAGTTAATATCTATAATGAGTATAAATAATATTCAATCTAAAGAGGATAAATAGAAATATTACTGATCGAAGAGTCGGAGTTTTCATACTCAATAAGTTGCTGATGAATGACGTTGATAGGGTGTTAGTTCATTGAAACATCTTACACTTTTAAATAGGAGTATCTGAAATAACATGCTCTTGTATAATTTGACCTATGATTGATATGTTCTTCATAGATCTATTTTGAGAATTCTTTCACCAAGGTTTTCTATAAAAACCGAAATCCAATTGTAATAAAAAATGGGTAGAGTATATGAAAAATAAAGGTTTTGTGAAAAGAAGAGGACTTTATACTAATACAAACACCCTTTAAAAATTACCATACCATCCCTAGTAGTTTATAGGTGTCACTCAAAATACTATTCATCCCATCCTCACTAAGAATGAATTACCACTACCTCTTCTAATTTCATTAGGTGATCAAGCTGAACGAAAATCTATTGAAATGATCAGCTTACACTCGTAGAACAATTACCGTATACCGAATATTCCAGCAGGACTGGCGAGTCTCAGCAGTGTCAATTTAGTGCTAAATAAATCAAACTGATTTGGCTTGAGTATGGTAAAAATGTAGTTCTTCTGATAAATCTTGTTTTTCAGGGTACTTTTTGTGGGAAAAGATCGCAGGTTTTTGCCATAGATTTCGACCTATGGATCTAACATATTAGGACAAAAGGTGGAAAAAACAGATATAAAGTCCATTATCCTTAAACATTAACTATACATCCTTCCTGCAGTCAGATAATATACACAGATCACCAATAAAAATTGTCTTCAAAATCCGTCTCAAACTCTCAAAATTCCATAAAATTTACCCTTCAATTCATTCATATTTCGCGATTATTAAACTTTCCCACACAAGCTCATCTCATCACCATGTCAAGACAGTATCTTTCCCAGCTTGTCTTGTCACTCCCTATCGAGAGGTTCCAGACACCTGAACCCAACCCCTTCCCCTCGCTTGAGACCCCCATAAGACTCATACTTGAAGGTAAGTCTTCAGACATTATTGCCAATGATGATACCACCAATCTCATCTTATCCGACACCTGTAAGCAAATCTTGCACCAATTTCCTAGCCAGAGCCTTGTTGACACCATCCACACATACGCAGACGCCGTGGTGCTGTCGTACCATCAACGTTTTGCTCCTGAAGAAGCTCAACTACACCTCCATGTTCTTGCAGTCAGTTTTTTGCAAACTTTTATTCAAATCAACTACACGGGTCCAGGCATAAATTTCACAGCTCAAGAAACGTTCTTTCCGGGTGTGGATCCGTCCCTTCTTCAGATTGAATGTTGTAAGGCCTTGAGCCTTGAAGGTGAACAGGCTTACGACTTGATCACCGATCCATTATTTTTGATCCTCGCATCAGTGTTGTTTGAGAAATTGATGCAAATTCCCAAAGAATACTCTCTTTTTATTAACCAGTCCATGGAAGAATTGGTAGAGTTCACTAGTAGCATCACTCAGAAAACTCAAGACTCGGGGGATATTATCATGGCTTCGGTTCAGTGGTGGAGAAGTAGAACTTTACAGGTTCATTTATCAGTATTATCGGAGCCTCCTTCCATTTTATCTACCATCTCCTCCATTCTTTTAAACCCTTCGGTAGCCAATAATTTGTCTCCTAAGGATAATATTGACATCCAAAAAAATATCCAATTGGTATACTTTTTGGAATGCTCCAGAAGTGGAATTCATAGTTTCACTGAACATTTATCTATCCCCTTATTGAACAAAGCTAAAACACTCTCGAATTTGGAATTCATCTTGTCGGGAGCCAAGGCTAAAAGAACAAAATTCCAAAAGTTCCATACTTCGGCCTTAATTGTGTTGGCCAAGTCTGATGGGCCTTCTATTTTCGACCAGAAAAATGGAGAATCAAGTGAACAATTTGCTTTGGATTCCGATTTGTTACTTGAACGTCCTCAATTCGAGTCTTTGGACGATTTGGAACTTCAAGAAGGTCCTAGCGCCAAAAAATTTAAGTTCGACGATTATGACAGTAGTCAACATATACTTTTGCCTATTGCCAACCGTCAAGAAGATATTCCCGCTACCTTGAAGGCATTAGATCCAAATGATCAACCACCATTATCAGATATTGATAATCTCCAGCTTCTTTTGAGGTTTACTACCTTGAAGCAAACATCTCCTTCAGGTGATCTCTTGATTGAGGAACAACTCATGGCACTTGTTGCTAGAGTCTTATATACCAGCTCAAAGAATATTAACTGGACAGTATTCTCCAGAGCATTATGGGAGAGATCTATATTGGAAACCAGTAAGTCTAGAACCATTGAAAGAGGGTTGCTTCAAATGACTTCTCTCATTGAAGAAATTGGTCTCAAAATTAAATCCAGAATCATTCCACAAGCACAAGGTGAAATTGCTATGATTCTGTCCAGATTGAGATTTATTCATCAACTTCCACTTATGCCTCAATGGGCCATGGATGCAAAATTAGCTGAAAAGTATATGTCTTTGGGTGTTATCAAATCAGCAATTGATATCTATGAAAGATTACAAATGTCTTGCGAGTTGGCATTATGTTATGCAGCAATCGAAGAAGAAAAGAAGGCAGAGGAAATCTTAATTGAAAGAATCAAAAATCACCCTACTGATGCCAGAGCAATTTCTATTCTTGGTGATGTAAGACAAGACCCAGCACTTTGGGAAAAGGCTTGGGAAATTGGAAAATACTCCAAGGCAAGAGCTTCATTATCCAGATATCATTACAACCCTCCAGCATCTAGCGGCCTTACAAAAGATTTGGGTCTCGCCATCAAATACATGAACGATTGCTTGAGTATCCATCCATTGAGTTACGAAAACTGGTTCTTTTATGGATGTTGTGGACTTGAGGCTGGAGACTTTGAACTTGCTTCTGAAGCATTCACTAGATGTGTCAGTTTAGATGATACCAATTCGCATGCTTGGTCTAACTTGGCATCAGCATTGTTGAAGTTGGAAAAGACCAAACCTGCTTTCAATGCTTTACAAAAGGCCATCAGAAATGCTGGAGAAAATAAGAAGAGTTGGAGAATTTACGAAAATTATTTGATTGTGGCCGTAAAGTTGAACGAATGGACTGATGTTATCATTGCCCTTCGTGAGCTTATCGATCTTAAGAAAGGAAAAGAAGGGGAAGCTTCCATTGACCTTCCGGTGATTGAAAAGTTGGTAGAAATTTTAGTTTCAACTGAATACCCTAAACCAGATGAAAATGGAGATCAAGAAAGATTGTCGCATTTCCAAAGCTCTTGTATCGACTTGATATGTAATGTGTTACCCAATGTGATCACTACCTCTTCAAGATCTTGGAGAATTGTTGCAAGAGTTGAATTA
Organism: Suhomyces atakaporum; assembly: GCA_030561405.1. Classification (NCBI taxonomy): domain Eukaryota; kingdom Fungi; phylum Ascomycota; class Pichiomycetes; order Serinales; family Debaryomycetaceae; genus Suhomyces; species Suhomyces atakaporum. Next base: position 39,406 of record JAKTXH010000020.1, read on the forward strand.
TGGAGGCAAAGACCATGGACTGCACTTGAGTGTCACGAAAAGGCCTATCGAGCATTGAGTCAAAGATCCGAGTTGGAATTTGAAGAAAGTGCTTGGAACGAAGCTGTGGATGCCTGTGAAGATTTGATTGGAGCCTACGAGTCATTGGGAGAAAGACCAGGAAAGCACAATGCAGGTGATTTGGTATGTGCTGATTGGAAGTACAAGAGTCGTACTACTATCAGATCGTTGATGTCTAAAGGTAAGTCAATGTGGGAAGATAGTGAAGGATGGGAGAGATTGAAAGATTTGAAAGATCAAGTTGCTTCGAATTAATTATAGAAAGAAGTATCAGATGTAAATAGAAATCATGTTAGGCATTAATATATGATTAAATTATTTGATATTAAGCAATATAGTTGGTCCCTATAAAGTATCGTTGATGACTTCAAGATTGTCGAAAGCTAAAGAGTCGATTCTGGTTTCTTTAATTTCAGTTATGGCCTGATGGGGTATAAAGAAATTTTCAAAATAGTCCAAGAATTCTTTCAACACACCTGTTGCTCTAACAACATTAAGGATTTCTTTGAGTGCCAACTGAGTAGTGGGAGAAGATTCCAACCTCAAACATAGGATTATCAAATAAATGATCGAGTACGATGGGTGGTCGAATTCCAGAGCATATTTTACCACGACCAACATATCAATAATGGAAGCACCAATGAGGAGTCTCTCCTCGAAATAGCTCAACAATGGCCCACAAGCTATCGATAGGGAAGATTCGGGAAATGTATCAATCAATACAAATGTTGCAAGGTTTAAGTAAGAACAGATTCCCGCAGAAATTAGCTTGACGAAAGAAGGTGAAGATACCAGCGCAAGTACGGCCATGGCAAGGAGGTGAGTATTCGCGGACCTCAAAAGAGTGGGAAAGGCTTCGGGAGCTTTGTTCCTAGTCATAAGGGTGATGTGACGATAAGTGACCAACAAGTAGGTGAGGATAGAGGAAGAGGTAGCAGCTCGATAAAACATGGAACGAGAGCCCAAGAAGAAGTGTGAGTACACATACCCTGCGGTTGCAAGCAAGTTGACGAAATGGGTCACAATCCAGGTATTTTGGAGTAGTTGTTGGAAGTCTGGAGTGAAGTTGGTGAGAGATAAATAGGTGAAATAGGAGGAAATCCACCCAGAAAACCGGGACTTGAGGACATTCAACGGTCTATGGAGGGTTCTAGTCTCGGGAACAGTGACATACACCGCCTGTACTAGGTCATAGGAAGAAATAGGCTTGACTCTGATCATGGGTAGATTTTGCACCCATTTGTAAACGTATATATGATGCGACCGCGTGCGACTACCATCTGAGTCCGCTACATGAAATATCATAGTTTTGATGGAGTGTAACCGTGTTTAAACTATTTCTAATATGACGAGTTACATTGATTTAATGACAAAGAAAAGGTCATACCTTTCTAGTTAAGAAACCATTTATCAAAAACTTAGAGGAGCGAGGTTTAAAGGTTAATTTAGGAGTAGATTGCGATTGCCATAACAGGATATAACCGCGATTTGTTCATATGCCACTACACAAACCATTCAAATATGATACCCCAAATATATGTAAATAACTGTGATACACGGCTGTCATTAGTATAGCAGCAACAATATAGCAACAATACTACGGCAGCTACAATATGGGTGTGTGGCCATAGACAATTAACCATGATCTAGCACAAATGGGCCATGAGTGAGATGTCACAAATGAGCCCACAAAGGGCTGAAACTATTTGGGGGAAAAACACCCACTTTGTGCTCATAACACGCCTCAAACCCAGCCCATAAATATCATCATAAACCTCTCACAGTTAGCTGGAACCACAAAGTAAAACTGTTTGGGTTTTTCACGGTAAACCTGGAACCACATACTAATGTGAATCTTAGCACCCACCGTCCATTACTGTTGAACTGTACAAACCACCATACTTATGTCATTTGTTAGTCTGACATCTTTAAATCCAGTACTCTTGTAAGTTACCTATTTGGGATCGGTGGTTTCAGATCATGACCTGATACACTAAACTCAGACCCTTGAAAATTTAATTAGTTGTAAAATTTCTCCCATCCCAACTAACATAAACGGGCTACTCTCCCATTGTAGTCATATCACTATTGAATATCGTTCCTCCTTGTTGCTGACCTTTCGCTCGCCTGATCGTGGCAGTACCCATTCGCGTCTCTCACCTCTTATAAACTGATCCTACACTTGTTCTTTCTGTTCAACATGGTGGAAGAAAAGTATATTGGATTGGCTCTTGCCATGTCGTCATCGTTGGCCATCGGGACCTCGTTCATCATCACCAAAAAAGGTCTTATAGATGCCTCTGCCAGAAACGGATCTTCCCAAGTTCAAGGCCACGAATATCTTCAAAATCCCATTTGGTGGGCAGGAATGCTTACCATGGCTGTGGGAGAGATCGCCAACTTTGCTGCCTATACTTTTGCTCCTGCCATCTTAGTCACTCCTTTGGGTGCACTTTCTGTCATCATTGGTGCTGTGTTGGCAGCTATATTTTTAAAGGAAGAATTGGGGACTTTGGGTAAGATGGGATGTGCCATTTGTCTTATGGGTTCGGTGATCATCGTACTCCATGCTCCTCCCGATAAGGAGATTGAGACTGTGGATGAGATCTTGGGTTATGCTACTCAGCCCGGTTTCTTGTTTTACTGTTTTCTTGTGGCGGTTTATTCACTCTTTATGATTTACAAAATCGTCCCTAAATATGGCCATACCAACCCTATGATTTACCTTTCCATCTGTTCATCAGTGGGATCCATTTCCGTGATGTCCATTAAAGCATTTGGAATTGCTTTAAAATTGACTTTAGGTGGTAATAATCAATTCACTCATGTGTCTACCTACCTCTTTTTATTGGTAGTGGCCTTATGTATTGTCACCCAAATGAATTATTTCAACAAAGCTTTGGATCAATTCGATACTTCAATTGTTAACCCATTATACTACGTTACTTTCACTACATTTACTTTGGCTGCGTCATTTATTTTATTTAAAGGATTTAATACTTCCTCAGCCATTGATATTATCTCGTTGTTGATCGGGTTTTTAATTATTTTCAGTGGTGTCTACCTTTTGAATATTTCCAGAACTGATAACGAAGCTAAAACAAGAGAAATTTTTGGTTCCGGTAAAGATATGGCCCCTATGGACAATGGTATTGGAGGATTCTCGTCCATGAGAAGATCCATGCAAATGAACAGATCAGAATACTCTGAAGAAGAAACAGTGGGGTTAAGAAGATTCGATAGCTTCGAATTGGGCTCCGATGATGAAATCGTTGAGCACCATAGAAATTAAAATAGAGTGGAAACAGCCCTGGATGGGCATTGTATTATTTAGGGGACGGCTGTAAAACACAAGTCAATAAATACCATTATAGTAGAATATATTGTTAAATTTTAGTGATTAGGTCACACGAGTAGTTTCTAAAGTACGATTTTAATAAATCCTTACTTATAAGTTAAGAATCTACATTTATCTTTAACGGGAGAAACAAGTTTTAGCGAGTAAAGTCTACAAAAGTTTCGAGTAAAGTCTACAAAGGTTTCGAGTAAAGTCTACAAAGATTTCGAGTAAAGTCTACAAAAAAGTATCCTCTATAGATCATTTATTAGCGATCACTATCTTACAGGCCTCAAATATCATCAATATCCAAATCATCATCCTCCTCTTCACTATCATCTTCAGCACCAAACTCGAAGTTGACATCATCATCTTCATCAGCACCAAAAGTATCGGTTTCGTTAATCTTGGCGTTTTCTGGTAATTCTCCCATATTCTTCAAAGTTCTAGCCTCGTCGGAGTTATACTTGTGAACAACATCACATTTTTCATCTTCAAAGTCTCTCAAAGAAACCAAAATGATATCACCTTGACCCATCCATACCTTCTTTCTCAACTTACCTCTGATATGTCCCAATCTCTTGATGGTGTCAAAGCAACTAACTTCAATTCTACCATTACCTAACATTTTGGTGATTTGACCATATTCTTGACCTTCTTCTTTCAAGATCAATTCTCTCTTTTGACCTCCATTGTCGTTCTTTCCTCTTCTTCTATTCTTACCACCTTTTCCTTTACCAGATTTACCCATGTTGAGTTGTATAGAGAAAAACCTGGGAGTGCAAATTTTTTTATAAGGTGGTAGTGCGCGGCGTCGAGTCATCGACAACTTTATCTACAAACTCTTACTAAAGCAACTTAAAACATAAATGTTAAAACGAATTACATATTTGATAAATTTGTTGCTTATTTGACTTTTTCAACCAGATTACTGTGAATTATTTAAAATTATTTTGGTTAACTTAATCGCCACGACATTGTCACATTCGGACCTCGACCCGCGACATCCTGCCCACCCATATTAAATCAACCTCCCAATTGTATCCAAAACCACACCATGGATTCGTTCGAAGCTGCAACACAGTTCTCTCAAATTCTTCGAAATCTTACCCCCGCTGTCCAGAACCTTATAAGAGCCGCTCATTTTGCCCTTAAACATGCCGACAGTGAAGACTATTTATTCCCATCAATTCTTGATATTCTTAATGATCCTCTGGTGGAATTAAACACCAAGTCTACGGTGTTCCAGTTCATTGAGGTTCTTATCAACGAGTCGTTCTATTACTCCCGTCAACCCAAGTTTAACTATCCCTACATTCAAAACCTCAAAAGCTCATTGCCAAAGATCGTGCTAGCTGTATTACCTACAACCAGCAATACCAATATATATAATGTGTTTACAAGCTTGAAAAACTTGTCTAAACATTTCAAAGTGGACTACCAGCCGTACGTGGACCGTTTCAACCATGATTCCTTATCGGAAGAAGATAAGATAAATGTCCAAAACGAGGTACCGTTTCCCGAAATCGTGTTGCAAGAAACAGGAGAGGATCCATTGATTGAAAGCTGGGATATTTTGCTAAAGAAGAAGAAACAGAGTCAGTACGAACGGTATCGGTTACTTAAACGAGCACCAGTGATCAATGAAACAGTGGAAGAACAAGAGATATTTAATTTACGAGATAAAAATGAAAAGTCGGGTGATTTCTTATCTAAAAAGCAAATCATATCCAGAATGGAAGACGACAGAGAAGCACACAAAAGATCCAAGGAAATATTATGGGTGGTCCAAAGGCCCAAAGATGTAAATTTCATCACTGAGGAGGAGTTTTTAAACAATTACTGGAGCAAAACACACGCAATGAACGAAAAGCAAGAACGGGCTTTCTTGGAAACTGTGGAAGAACTCAATAAATTGGTTGCGGGAAGTTATAAAGATAAACAGTTTTAGCTGAGTAATGTCACGACCACTAATGAAATGTAAACTACTTATTAAAATAAAGGAATTATAATACACATCACCTAACAAGCACAAATCTTTTGATACCACTAATAAATTCGTAGTTCATATGTCTTTATCTACAACCATCAAATCGAATTTGTACAACCCTTTGACCTGTAAAATGATATAAAAAATTTGGGTAAATTTTTATTTCTAAACCAAAAAAATAAGACAAAAACACACGGACTCTCCACCATCGAAATAGCTGTAATTACCAACATGTTCACTAAAACTTTAATGGTATAATCAGATAAGATGGTTATTTTAGGGGTCTTTATTATTGCGGTATGGGTCTTTTTTTCATTTTTAAAGCCTCATATAATTTTTCACTGTCAAAACCCCAAACCCCCAAAACCACAAAACATTCCTTCACAACCGTCACCGAAGACTTACAACCTCCATCCTAACCCATTCATGAAACTATTCACAGGATTATTACGAGTCGTTACGAGCCCAGGGCGCCGGAGTCAGCTCCGCACGTGATTACACATCATCAAGGTCCCAGTCCAATTTACCACCATCTCCTACTTCTCTCCACCAACAATGGCTACTATCAAGGAAAGGATCGCGGCCCTCCAGCCCGGCCAAAAGTTCATTTCCTTCGAGTTTTTCCCCCCAAAAACCGATGCTGGTTTCAGAAATCTCTTATCCAGATTAAACCGGATGCTGGCCCTCAATCCACTTTTCATCACCGTAACGTGGGGTGCTGGAGGATCCACCAGTGAGAAGTCGTTGGACTTGGCCTCCACGTGCCAGAACCACTTGGGACTCACCACGGTATTACATTTGACATGTACCAATACCAATCGCGAGATCATTGATGAAGCCCTTGCCAAAGCCAAGCAGGCGGGAATCAGAAACATTTTGGCACTTAGAGGTGATCCACCCAGAGCCCAGGAGTACTGGACTCCCAACTGTGACTTCAATGGTGCTGTGGACTTGGTGCGGTACATTAAGGCCCAGTATGGCGACTATTTTTGTGTAGGTGTTGCAGGGTACCCTGAAGGACATGTGGATGGTACATCTAGTCAACCAGATCAAAGTCCAGTGAGAGACATTCCTTATTTGATTGAGAAAGTCGAGGCTGGTGCTGACTATATCATTTCGCAATTATTCTTTGATGGTTCTAAATTCGTGGAGTATGAAAAGTTACTTAGATCACACCCTCAATTAAAGGATATCACCTTGATCCCTGGTTTGATGCCAATAACCACCTACCTGGTGTTCAAGAGAGCTTCGAAATTGTCTCATGCTTCGATCCCAGCTGCCATTGAAAATAGATTACAATCTTCCATTAATAATGATGATTTAATTAAAAGTATTGGTATCGATATTGTTACTGAATTGATTAGTGAAATCGACACCAAGACCGAGGGTAGAATTCAAGGTTATCATTTCTATTCATTAAACTTGGAAAAGGCAGTGGCTTCTATCTTACAAAAATCTTCAATCTTAAGACCTATAATGGAGGGCCCAACCTCTCACCTTAATAATGAAGATGCCATTGTTTCTGATGATGATGATGATACCGATTCTAATATCATAAGAGGCCCAGTCAGAAGACAATCATCTATCGTCAATGATAATGATTTGGTCTCAGCTCAAAGATCACTCGTGGGTAAAGCTTTGATGAATGACAAACAACTCTTGGTAGATATAAGTAGAGGAAAAGGTGCCTTGGGTAAAGATGCCACTTGGGATGAGTTTCCAAATGGTAGATTTGGTGATTCTACATCCCCAGCATATGGTGATTTCGATGCTTATGGTCCTAACTTAAAGATTTCATCTCCGGAAGAAGCTATCAAAAAGTGGGGTACTCCAACCTCTAAAAAAGATTTAACAAAATTGTTTGTCAACTATTTACTTGGTAAAGTGGAAAGTTTACCATGGGTTGATACTGCATTATCGTCAGAAACTGCATTAATTCAAGAAGAACTTTTGAATTTAAATGAAAAGGGTTGGTTCTCATTATCTTCTCAACCTTCTGTCGATGGATGTCTTTCATCTGATAAGATTTTTGGTTGGGGTCCAAGTAACGGCATTGTTTATCAAAAATCATTAATAGAATTTTTCATTCCCAAACAAGAATGGGACAACCAATTATATCCAAAATTAAGGAAGGAAATTGACGATAGAACTATTACATTTTACTCAGGGGATTCCCAAGGAAACATTAAATCTAATCTTCCCATTGATCTTAACAGTCCTCATAGTAGCAGAAGTGCCATTACTTGGGGTGTTTTCCCTCTGAAAGAAGTTTTGCAACCTACCGTGATTGATTATGATTCTTTCAAGGTATGGAATAAAGAAGCTTTCAATTTATGGTTAGACTGGTCCAAATGTTTCAAAAAGAATGATCCATCTTATAAGTTCTTGAAAGAAGTGAGAGACAATTATTATTTGATAAGTATTGTTTACCATAACTTTAAGCAAGAGACTGGTTTATGGGACTTATTGGATGAATAACTAGCACAGAAGTGGAAGCTTTGAGAATCTATTTCTTGATACGTGTGAACGAAAAATCATGAGCACCCAGGATTATGCTTCCACTTCTATAGTGATGATTAATGTCAATAAAAGCACATTTCAGTGATGTAAGGTTATAATCAATTTCTGAGTTCAGATTCCAAAATATCGATGTATTTCTGAACAAGCCCATCATTCAACAGGTCAATTAATTCCTTTTCGGATCCATCCACGCCTAAATATTCACAATTGTGTCTGGTCAATAAAAGTACTCCATTCAGCACCAATGTGCCTTTCTTCACCAATAAACGTCCTCCCAAAGGTATTCCAAGAGGAGTGTCAGAATTCCGTGATCTGAGAAAAGGTAACGGACCCTTGAACTCGTAGCCGTAGCAGTAATTATTGGCACGATCTCTCAACAATAATTTGTAAGTATCGTATCCATTCTGGTTTGCCGTAGGAGTGGTAGAGTCGTCAAGATTGACCTCTCTGATGATGTGGTTTCCGTTATTGACCTTTCTGGCTTTATTGAGACGATCCACAGGTACGTTATTGGGATTATCGAACTCTCTCCATTCATCGAGTTGGTTCAATTTGGACTTGGAAATGTTGAATACGTGGATTATGTGAAAAGTTACTGGATTATTGAGGGAGGGCGTTGGCTCTTTGCAATTGAAGGTGTCCATGATGAATCAACCTGATTGTGAGCAGATACTAAAGGATGAACGAAAATGAATAAGGACGGTGATCGTCTTTCAATGGTATGCGATGGTGTGAAGATGGTGTGATGATGGTGTGACAATGATGTGACAGTGTTTCACAATTCAAGTTCACTTCTGGTTATCTTTAGGATTGAGATATGGGCCAACCTGTGGGACGTGTTTATAGGGAAGGCTGGGAAGGTACTTATACTAAAACGTGAAAGCCTGCTTATGCTAATACGTGTGGAGTTGGTTGTACTAAACTCTGGGAATGTTAGATAGGTGATGAACAAGTAGTGGAGCACGGATTTGATGGTAGGGACTCTGTGACAGTCTTGATCTGAGTCTCAGCAGAAATTTCCCAATCGAAAATGACTTGAGCGATTACCATATAAATTGGTGGCTATCCAAATGGTGAGAGGCTTGGAATTAACCATCATTAGTCCAATGTGATATACTCGTAAAAACACCAGTCATGACTCGAATTCAAGTCTACGATAACGAGATATCTGAGTGCGTACCAAGACCCTCATTACAGCAACTAAACAGTCTCCACCCATGTCTTTATTCGTCGAAGATGAAGAATCAAGACGACCTGAGCCGCAATCCACGGAGATAGAGTCATCCATCCCGGTGGAGTTTCACCAACCAGATATCGTCCCTGTGTATCCAGACAGAACCATTTCGTGTACCTTGCCTCTCAAGTACCAGCAAGAGATCATTGAAGATATGCTCACCAAAGACGGGTTGCTCATATTGGGACGAGGACTCGGATGGGATATCATCACTGCCAATCTTCTTCATGCATTAAGTGCTTCTTGTATTACTCTACAACATGGAAGCTCGGCTCCAGTAGATAAGAGAAGTCTTATATTTGTACTAAATGTCAAAGAGGATGAGATCAGTCGTATTCGAGAGTCATTGGTGGAATTACACTGGCTTGATGATAACATTGATGATGATCAAGAACCTCAATTTGTAGAGATCACCAATGAGTCTCACAATACTTCCAATAAACGTCATGATACTTATTTGAAAGGAGGGATCATTTCTATCACTGCCAGGGTATTGGTGGTAGACCTCCTCTCGGGACTTTTGTCTCCCAACGATATCACAGGATTATTTGTACTTCATGCTGAAAGAATCAAGGAAACCTCCAGCGATGCTTTTGTGATTAGTCTATATCGAGACACTAACGACTGGGGCTTTGTCAAGGCAATCTCCGATGAGCCAGAATCAATTACCGGCTTCACCCCATTGGCAACAAAATTAAAAATGTTAAGGGTATCCCATGCATTTCTCTGGCCTCGTTTTAGAGTGGAAGTAAGTCAATCTTTAAACTACATTGATAAATCATTGCTGAATCGACATAGAGAAGCCATCCTTAAAAGAAGATCCGTCACTGAAATCAACACAAAAATATCCTTCAAAATGACAAAAATCCAATCGGCTATACTATCGTGTATCCAAGCATGCTTGCAAGAATTGAAGAGACATAATGCAGACTTGGCGTCTGAATACTGGGATATGGAAAACGCCCACGATCCTGATTTTGTCAGAAGAATTAGAATGTCGGTGGACAGTCAGTGGCATAGATTGACTTATACCTCAAAACAACTTGTATATGACTTGGGTGTTTTATCTGATTTCTTGAAGTATTTGGTCAGTTTGGATTCGGTCAGCTTCTATCAGATTGTTCAAGGAGTGGTAGATCTGAATATCAAACATGTAAGTTCTGGAGGAATTAATGCCACCGTCAGTCCGTGGTTAAATTTGGATGACTCTAATACCATTATCGCTTATGCCAGAGAGAGGGCATTGGGAAAAGTGAAGGTGGAAAAAAGACGGGAAGTAATAGATGTGGACGATGACAAGACTCCGGAACATGAGGTTGAGGTGGAAGAAGAATACTTACTTGAAGAACAACCCAAATGGGATCAATTGGGAATTCTCTTAGATGATATTCTTCATGAAAAAGCGGTATCGAATGTTAAGAACCAAGGCCCGATATTGATAATGTGTTCCAGTCATCATAGTGTTGAACAATTGAGCGTGCTTTTGAAAAATATGAAGGGACGAGTTAATCCTATGACTGGTAAAAAACGGTTCAGCTCAAGAAAGTACATGACTCGTAAATTACGGGGTTACTTGGAATGGAAGGACGTCAATTCCTTGGTCAAAAAAATCAGTACTGAATTGGATAACAATCCTGAAGATGGAACCGTCAAACTGGAAGCAAATGAACTTCATACTTCTAAAACGTTTACCAGAAACGGTGAGCCAGTTAGTAAAAGAAGGAGAACTAGAGGTGCTTCATCCAGTGCAAGAGTTACCAAATTGTACTCAGGATCCAACGCTGAAAGAAATACAGAAGCAGCAGAAATCGATGAATCAATTCTACAAAAATTACAAGAGTCAGAAGATGAATTTGAACAAGATGAGCTATCAGAAGTGGACAAGATGGCAAATCAGTCTTTATTACCTGAATTTTATCACAGATTTAATGAACCCCAACAATTTCTGTTCACACATGTCGACAAAGAGGATCAAATCATACTACAGAGTTATAATGAACGAAACAACGATGCTTTGTTACAAGAAATCTCACCATCATATATTATCATGTATGAACCAAACTTATCATTCACTAGAAGGGTTGAAATTTATCAAGAGATCAATAAGGATAACCCTGCAAAAGTATATCTTATGTACTACGGAACGTCTGTTGAAGAAGAGAAACATTTGTTGGGAATTAAAAAGGAAAAGGAAGCGTTTTCACGATTGATTCGAGAAAAGGCAACTTTAAGTAAACATTTTGAAAGTGCCGAAGATAATTACAAATTCCATTTGAACAAAAATAAAGTTTTGAATACGAGAATTGCTGGTGGTGCAAATTTCAGAACTGAAAATGATGAATTAAGAGTGGTTGTGGATGTTAGAGAGTTTGCGTCTTCATTACCGAATTTGTTATATAGATCAGGGATAAAAGTTATTCCGTGTATGATTACAGTGGGTGATTATATTGTTTCACCCAGAATTTGTGTTGAAAGGAAATCCATTCCAGATTTGATATCTAGTTTCAAGAGTGGAAGATTGTATCAACAATGTGTTCAAATGTTTAGACATTATGAACTACCAACGTTGTTAATTGAATTTGATGAAAACAAATCGTTTTCTCTAGAACCTTTCTCAGAATCAAGATTTCAAAGAACCAGTCCCACCAATCCAGTCGCGAACCAATTACTTCGACAAAACATTCAGTCGAAAATCATGCTGTTGCTTCTCTCATTCCCCAAGTTGAAAATCATCTGGTCATCTTCACCTTATGAAACAGCACAAATTTTTGTTCAATTGAAAGCAAATCAAGAAGAGCCAGATGTAGGAGAAGCAATTGACAAGGGAGTAAACAAGACGGTAGTGACTGAAGACGGGGGTCCACCAGTCTTTAATGACGATCCCATAGATTTCATACAAAATATTCCGGGTATCAATCCAGCCAATTTTCATTTGATAGTCCAAAAAGTCCAAAGTATTGAAAAGCTAGTGCAGCTTTCAAAAGAACAGTTTGTGAGAATTTTGGGTGAAGAAAATGGTAGAAAGGCTTACAATTTTATCAACAAGAAAGTCACCTAGATATTAGTTCTATTCCTAATAGTCTCTAATAAACCATAGCAAAAGCTTTGTAAAGTTGAGAGAGCACATAGAGATGTTTGGTGTAAATCTGATATAAATAAAAAGGTACATATCTCAGAAATCAGATGACCTATTGAACCGTATATAGTCCTACAATCATTGCGCTATGGTAATTTGATATCTTCAATGACGTAAACGTGGTTGTATCCTCCATCAAAAGTATGGCAAACGGCTAGAGTGATGAACATCAGATCTGAAGAGGTTTTTGATTGCAAAAACTTTAAAATATGCGACCTTTCTCACTCTGCAACTATTGAAAAGTCATGAAAATGACCAAAAAGTGTTAAAATTTGAGAAAAAAAAGACAATGAAAGTGACCAAAAACTACTGAAAATGACTCAAAATGTAATAAAAAGAGGTGACAATGACGGTGAAAAAAGTAGTAGTTGAGCACCATAGCTGTTTCCATTTTGATGGAAGTTTTGAGAGTTCACTAGCATCAAGTTACCAAGAAAGCGTAGTCCACATTAAGGCCACAGAAACACACTAAACTCACCAGCACCATTGATTGTAGTTTTCACAATTTTAACACTTTCAACAGAATTAAGCCCATCATTTACTCCCACAAATAGGAGGATCTCAATCGGAATTTGAAAGATTGCTCGGACTACCAGCTCAAATAGTAAGCAGCACATATTCACCTTAAGGCTCAACTTGGAAATGCGAATGTTATGATACAGACCTGCGAATAAATTTAGAAGCTAAGAAGAATAAACATTGCTCCAACAATCATAGGATCGGATTAAAGAGAATAAAAGAGGATTAAGGGGGATTAAAAAGGAGTAAAAAGGAATACAAAGAGGAATATACTTGTTGAATACCTAGGTTTATAGCGTTGGACAACACAAGAGAAAACCTCTGGCACGTTACACCATGACCAAACGTTAGACCAAATCCGTTCATGATGACGTAACTAGAATGACTACTTGTGTGACTTAATTTCATCGTCTAGGTAACTCATCCTGTCGTGTGGTTGACTTCTGTTTACAAACTGCGAAATCAGGCAGTCTATTATCCATTAGTCCCAATATGGAGAAATAATGGGGTACAGTGCGGCTACCCATATATAGACTTGTATAGCAAACCCTCTGTCACATCATCAGATACCCACTCTTATGAAGCACCGTGACTTCAGTATCACTAGGAGACCTGGTCCAGTGCATAGCTTCAAAGAACGGTTCCGGTATCTTGAGTTCAAACACTTATACTTTCAAATTCAAAAACTTGTTAATAAAAGAGTCACCCTAGCATTGAAATATGACCAGCTCAAAACTCCTGATGTTCACTGTACTTTGGTGAAGCCTATAACCGAAAGGATACTAAAATTGGCCGAGAAAAAGGCGGTCTCCACTAAAATTGGAAGGGTTCTTCCTACTACAAATCCAGTGATGGAAACCCCGCGGTTTGGTCCTCAAAAGGGTATTCCATCCAAGGGCCCTAAATATACTGAAGTATCCGATGATGAGCCTCTGGAATGTCTCATTTTCATCTTGCTTCTCCTAAGATATGAATACTTAATTCAATCCGAAAACAATCTCATCTCATTTGAACTTCTTACCTCCAAAGCAAACTTATGTGAATTATTAGCCATACGACTTCTTAAAGAATATAAATCATTCAGTCGTATCAACATGCTTTTCGTTGCCCCCCTCAACAATGATCTTTTCGCCGAAGATCTGCGCTACAGCTTCAACACTTTGGAATTGAGTGTTCTTTCCAAGTCTAAGAAATTTTTATCGCAGCCAGTGATAATCAGAGCCCTTGAGAAATTTTATAATGGAGAATTGATTGTGAAATCTTACGAGGGTGGAGTATTTGAAGATGAACCCGAAGAGCTGGGATTATTGAATCATGATATTGTTAATTACAAATACAATAGAATCACTTTTAACAATACCATCACCAGAACAAATATCGTACCAAAATATCAATCTTTGGTCATAAACCTCAAGCTCTTATTCTTTATGATGTTGTACTTCTTAATGATTTTGAATAAGGAAAAAAAACCCACTGGTGAGAAAGATGAAGATGATTATGATGGCTATGAAATTCAAACTTATAATAATCGACTCTTCTTAAATGTGGTAGAGGGCCTGTTTTGGATGTTAGGATTGAACTTTAACATTGAGTTCTTATTAAAGATCCTTAACATTGAGTTTATCCTTTTCAAAAAAATTATCTGGAATTATTTGGACTTCATACTTATCCTGTTGATCAATATTTCATTTGTATTGAAATTTATAAACCAAGACTATCATAATGATTCATTTAGTCTTATATCTATCATCTTATTACCCAGAACATTGTCGATGTTCAACAACTATCAATTCTTTAATATGATCATGGTCTCATTCAAGAAGATGGCATGGAACTTGATGGGTCTTATCTGTCTCTTCTTTTCATTGATCAGTGGATTCTATTTTAGTTTTCTTACCCTTTCCAATAACCTTAGTAAACTAGATATTTTATTCAGTATGGTTAAAATATTCTTCGGATTTACTCCTGCGGTTTGGAATAATTGGAAATACTATAACAGTTTGGGTAAAGCAATAATTATGGGGTATTTATTTTTGATTCAATTTATAATTGGTTCAATGTTGGCAATTGTCTTGAGTGGAGTCTTTGCCAAAGTTAACAATAATAACCACGAAGAATTTAATTATTTCAAAACGGTGAATTTGATATTATATTTCAAAGTTTCTCAATTACACCAGCAAAAACTGCTGATTGGACAAAAGTCTTCAATTATTAAAACCATCAGACATTATATGCTGATACGATTGTATGAAATCTTAAATGTGTTTAAGTTCCCTATTATTATGATGATTTTTGTGTATGAAAAAGTTGTGTTAGCTCGGTTTTATCGGCAGAAATTAACTAGGGATAATGAATTAAAGTATTATACTTTTTTGTCCAAAACCAGCGATTTTTTCCAAGATACAGATTTGATAAACTTAGAGACTATACACAAAAAATTAGATATTGGAACTTCACCATATCAGCATAATTTCGGAGTAATTGAAGGTATAGATGATGTTCTTGATGAGGAAGGATTAATGGCAGAAGATGAAGAAGATGATATTAGTTTATTATTAGCTCGATCACGCAAGAACTCAATGCTTCGAAAGTTAACCAACGGTAATCAAAATCTGTATGGACGTCGATACAGTCAGATTGAGAATGGAAGTTTTGTTAGACCTAAAAAAATGGCCCGAGAGTCTAAAAATACTTTAAGAAGTAAAATCAGTACCATGTCGATAGGAGAAGATGGTATAAACACGGTACTTGAAAAAGTCCGAAGTAATAACAGTGAAACACGTCAATATAATTCAGATAACGGGCTGAGTAATACATTGGTTGTTAAGGGGGTGCCAACACGAAGGAATTCAGGGGATGAAGAAATTTTGGAGAGGCTCAAACGACTTGAAGAGTTATTAACTAATCAAATCAGTTTAGAAAGTTTTAATGAAACTATTCAAGGAGATCCCAGTGATAGTGATAGTATCATTCATCTTCAAGGGGATTATGATGAAGATCAAGACCATAACGGCGATTCTGATGATACCATTTAGTTATTGTATTGATAATGCCACTGTAGCATATTTTTTCATACCATAAATTGCATAAATAATAAATAAATCAATAAGTTAAAGTTATTTTTCACTGAAAATCCTTAGTTCGTTTAATGTTGCATTTTTCACCGGGAATCTTACTACCTAAACAATAGAATTTGGTGGTTGACAACGTCTCAGTTAACAACCGAACTTCAATAAAGTTTAATCAAGTCCGCGGGGAAGGATCATTACAGTTCGAAACTTTATCATGCGATGAACAGATTGTTCTCGTTCGGGGCTTTAAACCAATCATCATCAATACAGTCAGCATCCGAGGCCGGGATTGGATGGTCGCGGGGAAAAAAAATCAAGCTTTGGAAAATTATGACAAATTGAGAATAGTCCAAGCCTACTAATGATCCGATAAGGTGAGATTACGGGCGAGTAGTTGGTGATAAAATAAACCTAATAGTAAAATCGTAGAGGGAGAAGAAGTTTAAATTGTCAACTGAAAACTTTTTGATAAAATTCTCACGCTCCAATTGGTTCCAAACAATCAAAATATTTCGACCATGTTTAACTATAAAGATTATTGATAATTTTTTACTATGCTAGCCCCTAAAGCCCCCTAGTTTATATTGATTTGGATTTGATATTATGGAGCGATGATTGGTTAATCCCGCGCCTTGACAACCGCCGTCCGTGTGCAGGGACAATTTTTTCATGCGATCATTGAGATGGTTCAGGTAATATATAATTCCGCCATCCCCGCCAGACCCTGACCAGGACTAAAAAAAAACCGTATATATATATAACACCACCCACCTTTCCCGAAAACCTGTTTCCCCACCCTCCCCCTAACTACCTCCTCCCTTTCCCATGATCATGCCTCACGATAACCTGGTACCTCCTCATATCCAGATCGGAGGCCGTAAATCTGAACTTGCGGTGTACCAGAGTGAAAAGATTAAGGCGTTGATTCTTGAACAGTTTCCTCAAACCCAGTGTCTGATTCTTGCGTTGAGTACTCTTGGGGACAAGGTTCAAACCAAGCCATTATACTCATTTGGTGGTAAGGCTTTATGGACAAAAGAGCTCGAAATCTTGTTGCTTCAACCAGTGGATGAGTATCCTAAATTGGATTTGATTGTGCATGCTTTGAAGGATATGCCCACAAACTTACCTGAAGAATTTGAATTAGGGTGTATTACCAACAGAATCGATCCTCGTGATGCAGTGGTCATGAAAACAGGCTCCCCTTACACCAAATTGTCAGATTTACCTCATGGTTCGTTGGTGGGTACTTCATCTGTTCGTCGGTCGTCGCAGCTTTTGAAGAGCTATCCACACTTGAAATTCGAGTCGGTCAGAGGTAACTTACAAACCAGACTTAAAAAGTTGGATGCCAAAGACAGTCCATTCACATGCCTCATCTTAGCAGCCGCAGGTTTGGACCGGATCGAGTTGGGGTACCGGATTACTCAAAGATTGGACGCCCCAGAAATGTACTACGCCGTGGGCCAAGGTGCATTGGGTATCGAGATTCGTAAAGACGATAAAATCATGAAGAAGATTTTGGAACGTATTGAAGACGTTCCTGCCAGTTTGCGTTGTCATGCTGAACGTTCATTGATGAGATATTTGGAAGGTGGATGTTCCGTTCCAATTGGTGTCAATACTACTTACGACGAACAAACTCAAGAATTACATTTCAAAGGAATCATTGTCAGTCCTGATGGAACCACCAGTGTGGAAGATGAAGTACGCGGGATCGTGAAAACTAAAGAAGAGGCTGATGCACTCGGAATACAATTGGCAGATAAATTGATTGCCAAGGGAGCAAAAGAGATTTTGGAAAGCATCGACTTTACCAGAATCAACGAACGCCCAACCAGCACCAACAACACTCCTACCGATACCCCACTGGGAACCCCCACCTCCACTCCTAGACCAGGAGTTCTCCGCCAAAACGAAGATCAGCTGGTCTTTGCATAATGTATTAATGACGATTGTATCTACGGACAGTATATAGTAATAATAGAACGACAAAAGTATAATTGCAATTCGAAGTTGTTGCTTTGTATGGTAAAAACTTTTCGCAGAAAACACTCGGTCCCTTTAAATAGCGACAATTATGATACTCTTGATAGTGAGTGTCAATTTGAGCATATAGATGGGAGTTTGATGAAAAACATATACTTCAATACAGGATGATAGCGAGTATCGGTTTCAAGGCACTAATATTACCATTACTTCTATTGGGCCCCTCTTTAGGAATAGCCAACTATTGGCACTAAATAATTCGAAATAACAAGTGACAAATTAACGTAGTATGAAGTATACAAGTAGAATATGGCCATCTAATGGTGATGAATATTCATTTTACGGTATTCATGATGATACGATATTTTAGGTGCAAATTCAGAAATTTCGGACTTTTTATTTCATTGTATACCAATGCCTTTGATGGTCGTTCTATTGTCATTAACAATAAATCCACTCATAATTATTTTTTAAAACTGCGATCGTAAGCTTGAACAAGTGGTAACTATAAGAAGCGTTCAATAGCTTCAGTGCAATACAGGAGTGTTTATAAGTAGAATGCGGGACTAGTCGGAGCCCACCAGTACAACATGCTCACTGGAAGAATCGGAGATCAGACAATGTGAAGGCTTATCAGATCGGGCTGGGATTTAACCTAACAATGCTGAGCCACTTGTCGGATTGTCATGACAATACATCATTTTTTAAGAAAATAATAATCCAGTACCAGATCCCGGAGAGTTGGAGAGTCATATTTTACAGTGTTTCACTTAGCAGAAATCAAATGAACCATGTCAACTCTTCTAATTTAGTAGGTGTACTCAAGATTAAACCAATCAATAGTACAATCAGAAATATAACTAATTGAAAAATTCTTATGCTGGGTATGAGTATAGTGAACCAATTAACTATTTTAGAGTAATCAATTATAGTGAACCAATTAACTATTTTAGAGTAATCCATTATAGTGAGCTAAATCAACTAGTATATATAACTAGCCAAGTAGTGAGTTTATTGCTTGGTACCACACTCAATATCCATAACCACCACTGTTGATAAAGCTATTATAGATGCGGAAAACTTAAGTGAGGTTTGGAAAATCCCTGCTCACAACTGTTGACCATTCGTCTGGTTGTGATTTGTAGAGTACGAATCTCGTACGGAGATTCGATAACACACGAGCCCCGTTCCAGCGTCCCTTTGCCCGATATTATAGGAATTGTGGGGCGCCAGAGTAATGAAACTACACCGTACCGATGGCTCGGACTTGACAACTCCGGTAAGCCGATCACTAAACCCCGAATACAAACCAAATGGCCCATTCTGGTGGATGCTGAACAACGTTAAAATGTAACTAGCCTGTGGAACCAGCCCGTAGAATAAGATCGGTAAAAGTAGCAGATCGATATTTCTTGATAAGACCGCAATTTTATTATATCCTTCCACTACCACCACCACCATCATTGTCCCACAAATTGAAGATCTACGAACAATTGTTGGCTAGTTATGGACACGGGGGTGCCTCGTATATAGGGTCGCACTACCCCAGATTCACCACCCTCCCGTGACCAAGTGGGGTTGCCAACAATTCATCTAATGTCCGATTGATCCCCCGCCGAGCCATCATCACCAGATTTGTGAGTATTGGTGAGGCCAATTGGTCGACCACCATAAGCCATTGATAAGGGCTACCAGTAGACTCCCGTCAATACACCATACCTCTCTTGATATATCACACCAAAAACCAATTTCTTTGGTTGTAAGATTGGCCAATTTTGGTTCTTGGCTGACCCAACCGTTTGCCCCTATATACACGCTTGGTTGTGGGGAATTAAAAATGTGGGGGTAGTCTATAAAAACCCCTGCGTTCCCACTGTTGATCATCAACATGCCTGAAACATTAACCCTTGACCACGAGAAACAATTAGACCCTCCCCAGGGATTCTTTGACCGCAGCTCAAGCAAACCTAATCTTGCCAGTTTTGAAGAATACCAACGTCTCTATACTGAGTCGGTGGAAAATCCAAACAAGTTCTTTGGTGACCAAGGTCAATTGTTAACCTGGAGTAAACCTTTTGAAACCGCTCGTTTCCCTACAGACCCCAAGGATGACTTCAAAAATGGCGATCTTCCTGCCTGGTTCGTGGGTGGTGAGTTGAATGCCGCTTATAACGCGGTGGATAGATGGGCGTTCAAAAATCCAAACAAGCCTGCTATCATTTATGAGGCCGACGAAGCCAACGAAGGTAGAATCATTACTTATGGTGAGTTGCTCAAGGATGTATCCAAGCTTGCCCAAGCTTTAACCAAACTTGGGGTTAAAAAAGGTGATTCAGTGGCTGTTTACTTACCCATGATTCCTGAAGCTTTGGTCACTCTCTTGGCCATTGTCCGGATTGGTGCTGTGCACTCAGTGGTGTTCGCTGGATTCTCCAGTACCTCCCTTAAAGATCGTATTCTTGATGGTGATAGTAGAATTGTTATCACTGCTGATGAATCCAAGAGAGGAGGTAAAACTATCGAAACCAAAAAAATCGTCGATGATGCCTTGAAGGATTGTCCAAATGTCAGAAATGTGCTTGTATTTAAGAGAACTGGTAATCAACATGTCCCATTTGATTCCAAGAGAGATCTTTGGTGGCACGAAGAATTGAGTAAGTATGGTAACTATTTCCCACCAGTTCCTGTCAACTCCGAAGATCCTATGTTCTTGTTATACACCTCAGGTTCCACTGGTAAACCTAAAGGTGTTCAGCATAATACTGCTGGTTATTTATTGGGAGCTCTTTTGACTACAAAGTATACCTTTGATGTCCATGAAGATGATGTCATTTTCACTGCTGGTGACATTGGATGGATTACTGGTCACACTTACGTGGTTTATGGTCCTCTTCTTAATGGTGCCACCACCGTAGTTTTTGAAGGTACTCCTGCCTACCCTAATTATTCAAGATATTGGGAAATCGTTGATAAATACAACGTTAACCAATTTTACGTTGCCCCAACTGCCTTGAGACTTTTGAAGAGAGCTGGTACCAAATATGTGGAACCTTACAAGTTATCCTCATTGAGAGTTCTTGGATCAGTTGGTGAACCAATTGCTGCTGAAGTTTGGCACTGGTATAATGATAATATTGGTAGAGGTAAGGCTCATATTGTCGATACTTATTGGCAAACAGAATCAGGGTCTCATTTGTTGACTCCATTGGCCGGTGTGACTCCTACCAAACCAGGTTCTGCATCCTTACCATTCTTTGGAATTCTTCCAAAGATTTTGGATCCTACTACTGGTGAAGAATTAACCGATAAAAATGTTGAAGGTGTTTTAGCCATCAAATCTGCCTGGCCATCTATTACCAGAGGTATTTACAGTGATTACAATAGATTTATTGATACCTACTTGAAACCATATCCAGGTCACTACTTTTCTGGTGATGGTGCTGCTAGAGACAAGGATGGATTCTTCTGGATCTTGGGTAGAGTCGATGATGTTGTCAATGTTTCAGGACATAGATTGTCCACCGCTGAGATTGAAGCTGCGTTGATCGAGCATCACTTGGTGGGTGAAAGTGCAGTTGTTGGATATGCAGATGATCTTACAGGACAAGCAGTTGCAGCTTATGTATCTTTGAAGAAAGATGGTAATCATGCAGATGATTTGGATTCCATCAAAAAGGAATTGATCTTGACTGTTCGTAAAGAAATTGGTCCATTTGCTGCTCCTAAATTGATCTTGTTAGTTGATGACTTACCTAAGACTAGATCGGGTAAGATCATGAGAAGAATCTTGAGAAAGGTATTGGCTGGTGAAGAAGACCAATTGGGTGACACTTCAACTTTGTCCAACCCAGGGGTTGTGCAACAAATTATCGAGGTTGCCAAGGCAGCTAAGAAGTAGTTCTAGTAGATCTAGTTTATTTATATGAATATAAGTTATTAGCTAAATGAGTGTGTTGTATCGAGAATCAAGGTTGAAAGGGGGAATTGATTCGAATAAGGTGTATTAGATTGATATACTTGCCCAATTTTATTAAAAATAAATAATTAATTATTTGAATGACCTTTATTATATCCAAAGTGACTAATAAGTTAAGTAGTCTTTTTGTATTCTGACTGGATGATATGGATGAAATGAGGACTTACATGTAAGTACTTCTTAGATCTCTTTATTCGTTTGCAAACTGTATGATTGAAGTGACTAAAGACTCGGCCAGAGGTTTGGGCGACACTATGGACGGCACAATACCATTCAGGACCAAGTACTCCTCAGTAGTTGGCCCAATCGACGCAATATTGAATTGTTTACCCGAATCCTTTATATGTTCCACAATGGTCTCCGTTCCTTGGGGACTGAAAAATACGATCCAGTGATTTCCTTGCTGAATTTTACTCCATACTGCCTGGAAATTTTGTACTATATCCGTACGATGTTCAGTTTTGTAAATGACTCTTTCTTCAAAATCATACCCTCTTTCCTTAAGTATTCGAGGGATGATGTCCTTTCTGATCTCTCCGGTGAAAAAGACGATTTTCTGATCTGCTCTTCCTAATTGTTGATCGATTAACTCTGCCAACTTGGTACCATTTCCAGCTTCCTCTCCTCCTCTAACATCCTCAAATCCCAACTTTTTAAGTACTGAATAGGTTGCAGGGCCCACCGTATATCCCGGCTTTCGATACACTCTTTGTCTGACTTCGTCACTACACAAGCCAAGACACTCTCCAAACATCTCCACTCCTCTTTGGGAAGTTATAATAAACACATCGGTGTGGTCTATGAACCTTTCACTCAGAATATACTCCACTGTGGACGCTTTGTCGGCATGGGTATGGGTAAGAAGCGGAATGAAGATGGGTTGGTATCCCTCTTGGTGGAACCGTTGCTCGTAGGGGTCCAGCGGGGTACTGGCGTTCTTGAGCAATAAGGCTATAGGCATCTGTTGTAGAACTGGGGGTTATTTGTGAGGCTGGTGCTTATTGGTAGAGTTGATGAGTGAGTGAGAATCTATGGAGTGTCTCTTGAGCTACAACAAAAGGGTGAAATGGTATTGTTATAGGTTGGAGTATACGTAGGATATGGAGATCTGAACACGGCTAATTTTAAAGGGCTATTTAGCCTATGAAGCAATATTTATTAGTCTGAAGGATTCGGAGTTATTCTCAGTGATACCACTCCACCCTCCCTAAATTCCATATTAATTTTGAGTAGTCGAATTCAGGCGCCAAGTGACATGAGTAGTCAAATTTAGGGCTAATCATAACTCAATAGTTTATTTCAATTCCAATCGAATTTGGTTGCTGATAAATTTTTGGAGGTAATTACTGGTTTCGACGTACTTTCAACTGTTCTTTTTGAATTTATTTAATGAGACATAACTCTGACTTTCTTCGATTCGAACAATCTTTGGATTGAATAATCTACAATGACCCTTCTTACCTAACTACACTGGTGTCCTTACAAGTATTCTCTTTTTACCTCTACGCTTCCAATCTACATTTATATGCTTAGATCATATTATTGGAACTGAAATTCTCATTGGAGAAATGCAAATATATAAATATATAGCAAAAGGCTATGAAACTTGAAGCAAAAAAATTAATATAATCCGAAGGTATCCCACCTTAAATTCATCCATGTTACTTTAATCAACCATTAATTCATAAGAAGCCCTAATTACGCTTCTGGTATCGTCTTTATTTTTGAAAACCCTACCGATTCTTTCGCTTCCAACCATAATGTTACCTATTGTGTCTCTTACCAAAACCTTGAGATTTTCAATCATTTCAAACTGGTATCCCATGATTGAAACAAAG
The DNA here is from genome assembly GCA_030561405.1 of Suhomyces atakaporum. Classification (NCBI taxonomy): domain Eukaryota; kingdom Fungi; phylum Ascomycota; class Pichiomycetes; order Serinales; family Debaryomycetaceae; genus Suhomyces; species Suhomyces atakaporum. Next base: position 63,076 of record JAKTXH010000020.1, read on the forward strand.
AAAAATCCAATGATAAAAATTAATACTGGGAACCAAAAGAATAGTAACATCTTATCATTTTCAACCGTTTTACGTGGATGGTTGATAAATGACACTACTATGTCTTCTGATGAATCAGAGGTGTTCCCAGTATCATCATCAGCAGTAACTCGGAGATGTCTACTAGATGATTCAACCGATGTTACACTTTCATTCAAGGTTCTTTCAGCTTCACTTTTAGGTTTGGAGTGGAATGACGATGGCCCAAATGGAAACAAGTCATCATATGATGGCAATGAATCAGAATCGTCCTGGTTGAACACATTCTTTACCTTTTGCCATAATCCTTGTTGTGTGGCAGTTTCATCACTATCAATGACAGTATCCTCACTTGGACCAAGACTTCCTTCCCTAATAGTAGCAGATGATTGGGAGTGAATAGACTCACTGTCGTAATCATCATCATAATCTTCGTCATAATCGTCAGTTTCTTCAAATTCGTCATCATTAGACTCAAATTCTGAATCAGCAAATTCAGATGAATAATTATTATCATCATTAGAAATTTCACTGATCTTAACATTTCTGTCAAATTTATCCACTTTATTTGAAGAGTTGTTGGACTCCACATTGTCCTTCATTACCATTTTGGAAACATGACGTCCATAGCTCATTGTAAGCATCGAATTCAAAGAGTCCAAACTAACTGATTTTGATAATCTTTCGTCCTTGGAATTCTTAGCTGCAAACTTTCCAAAATCTTCACTTTGATGTTCTTCTTCTTCCAATTCATGGAAGATATCTAAAACATTCAAATCACAATAGTCTTTTAAGTATTTTTCATTAGACAATTTCAAGTTCCAATTAGACTTACAGTCGATAAAGATCTTAATCAAATCACGGTAGCCAGACATGGAAGCCAAGAATAATGGAGTTAATCCTTGATTATCTTGAATATCAATTTTACATCCATGAGTAATCAAGAACTTCACCAACATGGAGTAGTTCTTCAAGGTAGACAAATGTAAAAGTGATTGTCCTTGATTGTTACATAATTGCCAGTTAGGAATAATAATAGGACAGTTTGGTAAATCAACCAATGAAAGGAAATCGATCAAGATTTCTTCAGTGGATAAATCAGACTTAGTTAATTGTTCAACTGCTTTATGAGCATTGTCAAACCACTCAATGTTTGCTTTATTCATATTTCCATCATATGTGCTATTAGAACCTGAAGTAATAGTCGAATTCATAGCTCCACTTGCACCACTAGTATCAGTACCAACGATTCTTCTAGCAATATTTTTAGCATCTTCTAACTTACCATTCATCTTCAATCCTACTATTTGTAAAGCCAACTCAATTAATTGTCTGTCAGTATCATCAGTGTAAGTGAAAATTTGTTGTTGTTGAGCACCTCCCAACATCATATTTTCATGATTTTCAAAACTGACCAAAACCTGACCTGGTTGAGTGGCTGGAGGAAGGTAAGTGACAATAGTAGTTTCTGACCAACAATGAGTAGCTAAAGCTTGATTTGCTCCAAATTTAACCAGTAAGCCCGGACGGAAATTGAAACCCAATAGAGTGACTTCAATACCACCTCTAATAGGACCTTGAGCAGGGATAATTCTTTGAATTGAAGGAAGTGTTGGTTGTGAAGATTGTTGAACATTAGACAGTTGATTCAATAAACCAAATTGATTGAGAGACATCACAGGGTTGGTTGGTTTCATCATGGAAAAGTTATTGGTTGTAGAAGTGTTGGTATCACTGTTACTCATAGGTGAAAATCCACTAACACTTCCATTGAACATCGGATTACTAGAACTATTAAACGAATCATCCACGGATAACTTCTTCCGTTTCAAGCCTCTACCTTCTGGAATATGAGGTTCTGAAGTTGATTCGTCAATAGAATTAGGAGATATTGGATGACCAATTAATCCCAATAATTCTTCGGCTTGAGCTTGGATATGATTATCTGATTCTACCTTTGCCTGAGGAGAACTGATACTTGGGGTCTTCGAGGCTTGATTTAAGTTTGTGAATTCACTATCACTGTTATTTGAAAGTATACTGCTAGCAACATTTACTTTATCATCCATACCTTCATCATGTTCGATTTTGACTTGTCCATTATACGATTTGTTTGTATCAACTCCATTTGAATCTTCATTTTTATTTGCAGATGTATTCTTCTTTCTATCCATAATTATAATTGGAGTTGAAAGATGTTTAGCCACTACTTCATTCTTACCATTCTTTATCACAAACAATAATTTGAACCCATTAGATTCTTTATGATGACGACAGTAACATATGATTCTAGCCGAAAGTTCGAGCGATTTACTCAAATCATTATTTAAACCATTGGGAGGTGGGAAAGACATAATTTCTTTACAATTGAAGATAATAGCCTTTTTAATCATGGATTCATCAGCCCAAGAGTTGGGATTATTTTTCACGACACCACCATTAGGAGTATTAGCAGAAGTTGGAGAATCTTGTCTTTCATCATTGAATCCAGCTTTTATTCTTGAAGCTCTCTTTTGCTCACGTTTTATACATCTGGAACAAATATTACAAGAAGTTTTCAAATCTGAAGTTAAAACATAAGCATCCAAATGGAACAAATTTTCCTTTAATCTGGGACTTAAAGAATCCAAAGGTTGATTCAAACAGAACTTATTTTTGGAGATCAAATCTTGTGGTATGTACAATAATGCGTTTGCGGGAAGAGGACTCAAGGTGAATTTCAATTTGATCTGGGTTTCCACTCTAGAATATTTTGGAAGGTTGAATAATTCGAGCTTGTAAGGAAGTTTTGACATGGTAGTTGAAGAAAAATCAAGATATGAAGGATCAGGAACATTTAAACTATCAGGACAAGGATTCATAGAATGATTTCCGAATTTCAATTTTGATAATTCATCTCTTATTAAATCATGATCAGATAACTGTGACGACTTTTTACCATGATATTTAACATCTTCTTCTTGTTGATGATCACCATCAGATGAGTTTTTCGATGAGGAGGGAATGGTGTGAAGTGGAGGTTTGGATTCATAAGGACTGGTATTAACGGTGGAACTTATGGATTTATCATATTGGGTAGGTTCAACATATAAATATTCATTGTTTGGGGTATTTTTATCTGATTTGGTGTTGTTAAATTGATTAGAATCAAACAAATTCTCCACAAATTCGGACTGTTCTTGCTTCACACTGCCAGGAGCAGGAGTACCAGACCCCAACGAATCATATACTCGTTGATCAAGAAATTCATCCAAGATATCTGGCTCGTCATGTTCAAGATTAAGAAAGTTGTAGTCAAGGATATTGGAATTTTCATCCATGATTGAAGACGTCATGGGTTTGGCCCGTGGAAAAAAGGCGTCTAAAAAATGGGAAAGTTGTGGTTGAAATAAGACTGAGAAAGTGTGAAAAAGGATGTCCTTAATACAAGATTTGGCTACTGATAAGACAGGTATAATTAAAGGTGTCCTTGATTAGGCTGGTGCTAAAGGAATGTGTGCAGTCCGTGTGGTGTGTGGGATAAAACGAAATGTTGAGCAAAATGTTGGGTGGGCCCCGCACGCCCGCACTTGACGCCGGGAACAATAGCCGGGTACCTAAGTTGTTTTGCTACGCAACCAAATAATTAACTTTTGAAGCTCTAAAAAATAATATGTCTGGTTTAGGACTACTAGCCAAGTGTTTAGTTAACTTGAATGGTCTAAATATTATTAACTTTTTTTCAAATAACTGAGGGTTTATATTAATGTTTTTTCTCGAAATTAGCCTACAAAAAATTAGCCTACAAATAATTAGCCTACAAATAATTAGCCTATCTATTGTATGGGTGGTTTATTGTAGTTATACTTTAAATTAGCAGTTGTTTAGAGTTATCGTGATTACTTACAAGTGACTATGTATGACTATCCATAGTGTGACTATCTATGACTATCTAAATGTGTGACTATCCATAGTGTGACTAACTAAAAGGTGTGACTATCTAAATGTGTGACCATCTCTAGTATGACTATCTCTAGTGTGACATCTGTTCCTTGTGCCCCTAGAAAATGTTGACGTTCTAATAAGCCTCATAAAAGTAGGTGACTATTTGCACCCAGTCTAAGAATTAGCCCACAAAACCTCTTAACCTTGGAAAAAGCAAACGCTTTAAGAAAAGTGGCATGCCCTGAAAATTACACATTCCAACCCAAGTCCAATTTGGTTAAGCTTCTATCCGGTTTAAGTATCGATCCACAGTTCCGTGTGTTTGGTTTCAGTTATTGCTAATCCGCAAACTTAATTAGAAATCCGTAAACTTAGAAATCCGTAAACTTAGTTAGAGAAATCCTCGCTTTTATCAGTGAAGTCCGTAAACTAATTAGAGAAATCCTCAATTTTATTACAGTAATCCTCAGCTTTTATTAAAGAAATCCTCAGCTTTTATCAGTGAAATCTGTAAACTAATTAGAGAAATCCTCAGCTTTTATTAGTGAAATCCTCAGCTTTTATTAGTGAAATCCTCAGCTTTTATAAATCCTCAGCTTTTATCAGTGAAATCCTTAAACTTAATTAGAGAATTTCTCAGCTTTTGTTAAAGAAATACTCGCTTTTATCAGTGAATTACTCCAGTCTCAGCTTTGACCTTTAGTATCCACCTCCTATTATGATTTTGATGGGTTTAACAAAAAAATTCTATCATCTTATACCGACCTGATTCGATTAAACTATGCCACTTATTCCCATTTCATCACCTTCCTTACTCATAAGTTCACTCCCTCAATTACAACACTGAGACCCACCCTCAACGGTCGTGCGCCCGCCAGCCATATTGCCACCGCGTTGTCGATAAAATACTTTGTCCATTAACTCATACCCAAAATGCCAAAGAACACTTTATATGTTACTGGTTTTACCAGAGAGTCCAAGGCTGCCGACTTGGCTCCCGACTTCGAAAAGTAAGTATCACTCAGTCCCAATTCGACACCGTCCGTGAGTCCTCAAATTATTCCCCCTCCTCCTCCTTCCTCCTTCCTCCTCCTCCTTCCTCCTTTTCCAACCGTTTATGGTGTTTTCTCATCCTTCTTCCTTTCCTCCTTTTCTTTCATCGCCTGTCACTCTCTCCCTTCTCCTTGTCGGTGACCAAACAGCACTAACATCCAGATACGGTCAACTAGTCAGATTGGATATTCCTCCTCCTAGAACTGATGACGGTGAAAAGTATGCCTTCGTGGAATACAGAGACTATGAAAGTTGTGAAAAAGCCTTAGAGTTGGATGGTAAGACTCTTCCATGCTCTCACAAAGACGGTTTGGTGGTACAAATCGCCAGATCCGATCCTTACAGCAAAAGAGGCCCCTTCAGAGGTGGCAGAGGCAGAGGTGGCTACGGCTACGGTGCCCCAAGAAGAGGTGGTTATGGTGGCTTCGAAGGTCCTAGAGGTGGCTATGGCTACGAAGGCAGAGGTGGCTATGGTAGCTATGGTAGAGGTGGCTACGGTTACGCTCCAAGAGGTGGATATGGCTATGCCCCAAGAGAAGGCAGAGAATATGAAAGAGGTGGCTATGAAGGAGGAAGAGGTGGCTACGAAGGAAGAAGAGGTAGTTTCGAAGGAAGAAGAGGTGGCTACAGAGGTGGCTACGAAGGTAGAGATGAATACGACAGAGAGTACAGAAGCGAGCGTGGTTCTGATGGTGGAAGAGACTACGACTACCGTGGTGGTCGTGGCTCTGATCCAAATGAGCCAGCTTATGATCCAAGAGATGATAAGTACGGTCATGACGATCGTGATCGTGAACCTAAGCCTGCTCGTGACGAACCTCGTGAAGGCCGTGAAAGCCGTGATTACGGAAGAGGAAAATACTCCAGATCTCCATCCAGATCTCCAATCAGAGCAAGAGAAAGATCCAGATCTCCAGAACGTCATTAAATTTTTCCTTTCATCTTTCCTTATTTGAACACCAAAGTATTCTTATTGATAGGTGACATCCGATCCATCCCTATTACGATGCATTTTCCCCATCGATTTTATTCCATTAAAAAGTACACCTAGTTCATCCCATCTGTGTAATCACAAACAGATCAAGTCCGTAAATCATTGTCTATATCATTCATTGTAAAAGTATCCAACCATCCAATCCGTCCACAAAATCAATCACTGTAGAATCCATTCCACTTCACTCTGGCTCCAGTATCACTACAATTTTTCTGGTATTGAGAATAATTATATATAACGATATTTAATTACAACCCTCAATACTGGACTATTAGTTCCGTATTACTCACACATTAACCTCACAACATAGATATACTGGAAGCAACCCCCATGGAAAAACTAGCCGTATTCATATTATTAAGTTTGTTGAATCGTTTATGTCCAGATGCAACAGGGGTTTTGGCGTTATTTTTTATGGATATTTCTCGCAAGGTTGCTATTATACATGTTAGCACCATTGTATCTTGATCCACAAGTAGTGTTGTATCTAAGTTGGCACTACTAGACAAATCTTGATAAACCTCAATCTTTCCAGTATCGGAGAATTTTTTGGGGATCAAATTCGAATTATATGAACTGAGAATATCTTTATAAGTGCCAAATGGAGGTAAATTATTACTGATATGTTTTACCAAACTGGCTTGGAGGAATAAGGATGGTGATTCATCCTTAATTAATGGATTTTGAGGATTGGGTGCGGGGTTGGCATAATGGACTGGATCATCACTATTAGTTGGAACAAGTTCGGGAACAGGGGAATCTGCATCAGCACTTCCCTTACGTTTCATTATTTTCAGGAATTCAAATCCCATTTTTTTATCAATTACGTCGTCACATAAGGAGGGCATATTGTCATCTAAAATTAAAAGTTTGAAGTTGGGAGCACCTGCATTGAAAGTGGTCATTATACTGGTTCCAATGATCCTAAATCGTGTACCTTTATAATTAAAGTCAGTAAAAGGTTTTTCGACATTCATAAACACCAAAACCTTAAACTGGCATTTTCCGGATTCATTGAAAAATGAAAGTATCAACCTTCTTACCTTGTGCATATATTTGGAGTGTACGGTACAATAGGGGTATGATTCATAATTCTCATCTGGTTCAGTTTGTGATTCGTCAACTATAGGTTTTGTGGGGATTTCACGATATCGTCTGAATGTCATAAATGGGGTATTTTTTCGAAATGTTAGATACGGTACTTGGATTTTGAAAAGGGGTATTGCTTCACCTGAAGCTTTTAATTCGGGGGGTATGATATGAGGTCTGGAGTCAATGATGCAATTTTTTAGTTTAGTGGCTTCCAAAGTGGAGACACGGCGATACTTGTTGGAATCATCCACAACCACTGTCAGATCTTTAAAGTTCTTTCTTAGAAGTCTAGATCTAAGAAAGGATTTGAAAGATGCCTGCGACGTAAAAATGTAGCACGAGTTTTTCATCAATTCGTGAACAATAATCAACTCTCTTTTGGCATTATAGGCAAATGTTGATCTTTGCATGATTTGAACACCTATATGATCTGAACCTTCATTTAGAATAGTTGCGGCATCATCGATCAGACTGTCTTCGTCATCCAGAAATTCGAACCCATTCTGACGTTGAGCATTTCGTTCCTCTAATTTCTGAGCTTGTAATCGAGCTTTCCGCAACACAAATGGGTAGTAATGGGTGAAATTATCATCAAATGATTCCTGAAGTTCTGTTCTTCGAATCTTACTGTTTGCAAGCGTTTCTGTTTCTGAGAGAGCAACCGAATGGGTTGAAGTCTGCGGTGAGAGATCGTACGACTCACTTTGATTGGATCTTTCGGCTTCCTCATACTCTTTTTCTATCAAGTCGGAACCACTGGATCTGTTCCGTCTGTTTGAGTCATTGTCGTTGGAACGGCTGGTGTGGAGAGGCGAAAACTCCGGCCTCGAGGAGGAAGCGGAACTGGCTGACTTGGATCGGTGTGACCTGAAAAGACTTTTCATATTTGGGAGGTTAGTGGTTGAATTACGGTGGTCACTACTACACTAACAGTGTATGAACAGTTTTGTGGAGGGGGTACTGACTAATTTATGGCTTTCGATTTACCACTTAATCATCACGTGCCGCGGTCCCGATAAGCACCTAAAATTGCCCCGATTATCTGGAGAAAATCGCCAAGAACTGATGCAAATAAATCAGAATTCATTAGACTTAATCCTCATCCGATTACGACCATTTTCCACTTTGAAAAATTTTAATTGACCAATTTTGTTAGCACGATTCCGCTCATCTAACACTGTCAATTAACGAGGAATTGTTAGCGGCGGGGCGCAGAAGAGGCTTAGGGCAAATTCCATCTCCAATGAGAGAAATGACTCGTCAACTTTATCCGTAAACATCGGTAAATTGCCTCAGCATATGAAATTCAATTTCCGTGAGAATAAAGTTGACTGGGTGTGAAGCTGAAGTAAGCTGAGGTTATTATATTCTCCTGTCAATTATAAAGCATGCAGTTGATTTCCTATTTGCATAGCTAATTGATTTATTCAAATTGTACTTGAGTTATTTTCCATAAACCGTTATATTTAAGTTATTTACTTAGACTGTTTAGTTAAGCTGTTTTATTCAAATTGATTTAGTTGATGTTTTCTGTCTACTTAATGTTGCACTAAATGTTTTATCTTTATTTATTTGTATTAAACTATCTATATATATAATTATAATTCTCTTACAAGATTGTTATGAAATTTCAAGATCACATAAACTTGATGGGAGGTTCCACCTCCACCTCAAACGACGTCTTTGGTGCTATTCTAAACTGACGTAAAACATTATTCTCTTTATCCTTTTCAGAAACAACAGATAATCCCGGCTTGTCTTGTTCATTGGCATCTTGGGAGTTTATTATGTTTGAATCCACCAATCGGCGTAATTTGGTGGTTCGGGTTAAACTCTTTATTAAATGGTCTTTATCCTTAAGCAACTCCTTTAATTGGATAATTTCTTCCTCTTGTTCTTTCAACAATTCTTCATATTGTTTATTGGTTATTTGGTCATTATCCTGATGTGACTGTGTTTCTGAATTTTGTAATAATGATACTTGTTGCTGACTCAATTTAACCTGATTTTCAAGATGTCCAATATACGATTTCTGTTCATCCATTTCATAGTTGACTCTTTTGTAGAAATCTTCCAAATTGGCCATCATGATCTGCAGAGAATCTGTACCGGAGCCTAAAATATCATTTAATGTATCATTCTTCAAGATAATAGTTTCTGTCTTTTGAAGATCAGTTAAGCGGGTTAAATGTTCTAACTTTTCATTCAATAATTTATTTTCGGCTTCAAGCTGAGCAATCTTCACATTCTTTTGATGAACCAAAGAGTTCGAAGAATCATCACCTGATGAATACGAATGGAATCCATTCAGTTTTAACATCGATATTTCATTCTTTTGTGCCTCAATGGTGTTCTTCAACTCCTCAATAAGCTTCATTGATTCTGCGTCCCCAAAAACCGATGACTTATTCTGTTGCACATTCATAACTATATCCTTCGCCCTGGCTGCAAATCTCAAGGTATTGTAGGTTTCAGATGTAAATTGTTGATTTGACGATAATGGCGAGCCAATATGAATAGTACATAATATCAGAATCAATGAAGAGCCTGATAATGCTGGTTGTAATAACCGGGTAAGCTTGGAGTCTCTGTATGGAATATGATCTGTATTATTAGAATTTGACGCAATCGACAACTTGTTGATGACGGTTGACAACGCAAGTAAAGATTTATTGATGAATGAACCTTCTTTTCTTCTTTCCAAACTGGAAACAGCTCTTTCCGAACCTGCCAAATCACACAATGAAAGGGTAGAGTGTGTCTCTGTTTTATTGGACAAATTGATGGTGTTCAACCTTATTTGAAGAATGGAGTGCGACCGAGACGATCTGGTATTGAAATCAGTGGCACTAGTTTTACGGTTGGTATCACCCTTGGTGATGAGTTGTAGTAATTGTTGTTTTGAAGAAATGATGGGGGTAGAAATCCCTACGATTTTGGTGCCGTAGACGGGGTCGTCTCTAATTTTCAAATCGGATTGTGTGATGGATGGTTGGAGCAAGTCTATGATCTTTTCATTATAAATCTCCAAATATGACATTTGGATATTGTGTTCTTTGGATGGATCCGATCCGATCTTATCATAAATTGCATCCACGGCCAAAGACACGAACCCAGGGTCTTGATCAGACCCTCTCATGGAAAATGTCTTACCTGAACCAGTCATACCGTAGGCAAAAATCGTACCATTGAACCCTTCATTGAGAAACTTGTCCACAATATTAGAACACGCATTGTCATATACTTGTTTGTTGGATATCGTAGCTACTGGAGCAAACACGTTATCGAAACTAAACGAAGCTTGATCGGCCGAATTGGTGATTTTTCCCAGGCTTGACTCTATATGCCACGGGCTTGGTTGATTAGGATTCACACTGTATGGATTTGGTCTTATAGACACGGTAATTGAGCCAGTATACGGTTCTGCACGAGACATCGAAGGGGTGGAGGGCCTGCTTCCAAAGTGGGCCATGGCCGAGCTAGGTCTTGATCTGTTGACGGAAGCTTTAGGAGATCCAGGGCGGTGAGTTCTTGACGGGGGTCGTCTCAAATCGGTCATGATGGGTCTGGATTTGGACAGAATAGGGCTGGATTGCGCAGTGATACCGCCGCCACTAGGGAAGTTGCCTAGCGACAGTCTGGACCGTAACGGTGTTCTTTGGGGCATAGACATGGTTCTAGTGGTATAATTGAACTATTTTGTGTGCGTATTTACAGTGAGAAATAAACAGATAAAGTAGGGAAAAATTGAGAAAATTTACAAAACAGATCAAAAGGGAAAAAAGATAAAAAGTGGTCAAAAAACGGCAGAATTTGGTGAAAAATGATAAAAAACGAAGAGGCTAATACACAGAGGTGTGGGCGTAGAATTGAGAGATAAGGCAAATTAAAAGAGTGGAGTGAATCGTATTGATCAGATCTATTTAGTACACTGTCCATACCAACAACAATTTTCATATATGACTAGTCGTATTCCCCTTCACCTTTATAGTTCTTGCCCCTGAAAAACCAATAATTTTCCATAGTGAGTGCGAACAAACCAGAGATCTCTCTCACCCAAGTTCATACCTCTGAAAACCAATAATCATGTTCTCTTCTATACTATGCTTCTTCTATACTATGTTTTTAAACATGGTTTATCAGTCACATCCTTGGCGAACCAAATTGACCATAAATTGTATTTTGCATTCATTTTTGTTCCTGGAGTTTCACACTCTCTTTTAGCCATAATAGCAGATCGAATATCAGCAAAATGCACCGAAAAACACAATTTTCTCGATACAACGGCATTATGGCCAATGACCTCTCCAAAGACTCCAAAATCTTGATTGATTTCTCCGATGTTCAACTCGGGCGAAAAATGCATTTCGGGGTCGGGATAGAAGAGTTTCTGATTGCTACGAAGAACTTTATTGGGTATCATCTGTGAAAAGATGAGGGTTCTTCGAGCTCCGTAGCCCACAATCTCGTTCATTAAACAGCTGGAAACTGGAGAATGGATATTCAAATCAGAGTTGGCTCTCGAAGCCCATTCAACACGAACCCGTTGGCCATTAACCGTAAGTAGACCAGTGCGAGTACCATAGCTATAGAACTTCTGTGCTTGCTCTGGATAAATAAAATACAATTCTAGGCTTGGTGCTGGTGTTTCACGATAAACCAACCGTTCCATGGGTCCTCCACATACTTGGGATAATATTTGGTTGATTCCACACCCTTTAGGAAGGTGACTAATGACAATAACTCGTTTCTTCGGTTCTTTTTTGGTGGGTAATTTATCTGGACCTTGTCGATTGAATAAGTCATTTGGTCTTTCTTTCACTTTGACTAACCTTTCCAAACTCTTATCCTGAAATTGCTGAGGCTGGAACGTTGTCGATCTGGTTTCTGACCAAGTTTTTGACCATGACCGAACAAATTTTCTTATTCCTCTATCTTTAGAATCGGAATTCCAGTTATCAATATTTGAATCGTTAGCGGCGGTTATGTTTCCTGGCTGCCAGGTTTCATAGCTCTGGGTTTTAAACATAGCAATAATAGCAAAAGTTGTTAGAATGCAACAATTTCGCAGCCATTTGTAAACTGAGTCTCATTGTAATGTGAAACACGATAAATCAAAGGACTGAAGGAGAATAGTGAAACCTACGATAGGACCCAGTTTAATCAAAAACATACTACACAATTGCTCATCTATATCTTCTTGGTTTTAATGACAGAAAATGGAGAACTAGTCACTTGTTAAACATGAACAGGAGGTCAAGTAATATATATCCCCGACAATTACTGAAAAGTTACCTTCTTTACCAGCTCCCAACTGATTCCAACTGAAATGAAACTTAAATTGCCTCTTTCATATTATGTTCATCTTTTACACTAACCATTTTAACGTGTTATAGAAAACATACTGATTGTGACCCATATATTGTGTAAATTCTACAGTTACACCATGCCAATCTTAAAATCCAGAAAATTCAAATTACCAATCCCAATAACAAATTATTGACTTGATTGGTTCTGTTATACCTTACACACCGTTGGCATTTTGTTGTTGGCTCAAATCCATAATCTTTTCAAACCTGTATCTATCACCAAATATACTCACTCACTTTTCTCCATCTCATCGCAACTTTTATGAGATCCAAATAACTATCCACCTTTTATAACCTCCTCGTATCCAAGATCCCCAGGACCCGATTCAACATGGTCGAAACTACAAAAAGAGCCCTCGATGTCGCTCAAGAAGGTATCAAAAAACCTCGCTTCAATCAAGATGAACGCGCCGCAAAGGTTGTTCAAGAAAGCCAAGTTGGTATCACCTCTTACATCAATGAAAACAACCGTTCTGATGGAGGATTTATCGGTAGCATCAAGCAACTTTATGCCGATTTCCAAGTGAATGAAATAGACATGGATGGGAAGGTGATCCATTTGGAAGATGAGGGCCTTGATTTAGGTAAAAGTAAGAAAGAGCGTAGAGCTGAAAAGAGAGAGCAAGAAAGGGCCGAAACTGAGGACTTGAGTCCGGAAGACCTCGAGGCTTATAAGGAGAAGAAGAGACTCGAAGAGGAAGCCAGAAAGGCTGAAGAAGAAGCAAAACCAAAGTACACTTTATCCGACGAACACCGTCAAGAACTTTTGACATTGATTACTGCAACAGAATTGGCTCAAATTGAAGAGTTATACACCACCGGAAATAACATGGAGACCACCACCACTTTCAATGATAAACAAGTTAGAGGAAAATTACATCAACTTTTGAGAGCAGCTTTCCAAGGAACTTTAGAAACAATCACCTCTCCAGAAAATACTTTCAACATTGCCTTGGCCAAGAAGGGTCAAGGAAGACATAAGGTCAATCCTCAAGAAAGTATGCACCACATTGATGAAAATGGTGTTGTTAACTATGGTTTGGGTCCTTTCAAACCTTACTTACACTTTACCGTGTATAAAGAAAATAGAGAAACTATGGAAGTGGCATCAACCATTTCTAAATTATTGAGATTCCCACCAAAAGCTATAAACTTCGCCGGAACAAAAGATAGAAGAGGTGTGACATGTCAAAAATTTAGTATTCATAGAGGAAAGGTAGTCAGAGTCAGCTCTCTTAACAAAGCCTTGAAAGGTTCGGTATTGGGTGGATTCAGTTATGAAGACAGACCTTTAGGATTAGGTGATTTGAAGGGGAATGAATTTTTGATCACCATTAGAGATATTCAACCTATTCGTAAAGAAGACAATGTTGAAGATGTTGTGAAGGATTGTTTCACCTCTCTTAAGGAAAAGGGATTTATCAACTACTACGGAATGCAAAGATTCGGGTCATTTTCCATTTCTACTCATGTTCTTGGTATCCATGTTCTTAAGGAAGACTGGAAGAGTGTTGTAGAATTGATTTTATCAGAACAAGAAGTGGTTGCTCCAGACTCGATTGAAGCTAGAAGAATTTGGGCTGAGACTCAAAACCCTACATTGACATTGAAGAAAATGCCCCATCGTTTTTCTGCCGAATCTTCGATCTTGAAGGTGTTGGAAAAGGAACAATTGAATGAAGACGAAGAATATAGTTCCAACTCTTACTTCAAGGCCATCATGGCCATTCCTAAAAACTTGAGAATCATGTATGGACATGCTTACCAGTCCTACATTTGGAATGTAGTTGCTACAAAGAGAATTGAGTTATTTGGATTGGAATTACAAGAGGGTGACTTGGTGGTGGATAATACTCCTATTGTTCAAGATGATGATTTTGAAGAAGATGTAGCAGTCAGCAGAGACACAAAAGTGAAGGCCTTAACCAAGGAAGATATTGAATCTGGAAAATATACTATTTATGATGTTGTTCTTCCTGGTCCTGGTTATAAGATCCAATACCCTACCAACGAGACATTGAAACAGGTTTATGTTGACACCATGGCCAAGGATGGTTTGGATCCATTCAAGATGTCCAGAAGAGTTAAGGAATTTTCATTGGCTGGTTCCTATAGAAATTTAATGTCCAAACCAGAACATCTTTCATATGACATTGTGAAGTACTCTGGAGAAGACGTGCCATTGGTGAGAACTGATTTGGAGCTCTTAAGACTTCAAAAGGAAGGTAAGGCTGCTGAAAGAGTGATCGAAGCTAGTGGTGAAGGAGAAAAGTTGGCTATTGTGTTGAGAATGCAATTGGGAGTCAGTAGTTATGCTACCATGGCGTTGAGAGAGTTTATGAAGGCCGATACTGCCAGATTCTCCCAAGCTATGGTTGGAAAAGATTAAATTTTAACTGAGGAGAGGATGGAGCATGTAAATATCCAATACAGATACACAAGTAAGTTACAAATGTAGTGGCTAAATCTCTTAAAGACCTGTATGAGGCTCTTGAAGGTGCAAACTTCTTAGTGAACATGAGTGATCACCACTAACTATGGAGGTTTGACATCATTGAGACCATTCATGTTTCGTGAAATGAGATTGGTAGATGGATCAGGGATTATTCTTTAATCGAATATCTTGAGTTTTTACCTTTGGTTTCTTTAGATAGGTACATTAATGTTGTTGAATCTTCAAGTTGACCCGTATAGACCAGAGTCTCATATGATTAGAAATTGTTGAGTCTTTCAACTTTTGTAGAACAGCTCTATCTTTGATGAGTCTTGTTTCTTTTGGTGTATGACAGTGTGACGTTGCAGCGTAGCATCGTCTATGCCAAGACTTGTGACTATCAAAACCATCAGACGATGCCGTAAGACGGAACCCTTTAGAGCAAACCCCTCAGATGAGACCTGTGTTATTGAAGCTATTGCTTAGCCAACAAGCTTTGGGATGACATCACCTAGAACAGGCACAAGCAATCAGGTACCAAATCTCTTCAGTACAGGTCTACAGGCGCAACAACAGTCACGTAGAATCCATAATTATTCCGAGCTGCCATCGAGCTATGACGTCTCACAAAAACACTACCTTTAAATAGAATCTATGGGGTAAACAGACCTGAAATTTGGTGGTTGGGGTATTGAAGTATTATTTGACAAATTACGTCATTAGTCATTTTTCACAATGACATCGAAGAATATCATTCGCAACCAACGGTTTTCCAAGAGGTTGTAGCACTGCCTGGACAAACAAGTGAAGGGACCCTGTTCTATTTTTAACGTCTTGGAATGGAGTACTCCACTATAAATACACATCGATTTGCTCTGGTTTTTATATCATCAAACACTTCAATTTACCAACTCAATCAATAGTTCATCAAACAAAATGCAATTCTCTTCTACTTTATCCTTTGTCGCTTTAGCTGCTGTTGCCGCTGCTTCTCCAATCTTCAAGCTTGTCACCATCAAGTCTGGAACCGATTTCCAATACAAAAACATCATCTTGCAAGATAACCAGTTATACGTTTCAGCTCAAGATTCTCCCGTCACTTTCGTCTTGGATCAAGGTGATGGTACTTTGCTTGATGCTTCCAACCAGCAATACTTTAGATTCCAAAACGACGCTCTCTTTGAAGCTCCAAGAGACAGTGCCACCAAGGGGTTCGCCATTAAGGATGGTTACTTGACCTTTGAGGACAAGTCATTTTACGCATGCGGTGCTGGTCACAATGAATACGTGTTGACCACCACCTGTTCTTCTCCAAACGCGGTTGCCCTTAAGGTTGTTGACCAATCTGACACCAACTAGGCTGTTTAAACTATATATAAAAAATGCATGAGTGATTTAAATAAGACGTAGTACAACTGAATAATAATTTGTTCCAATTTCACAGAGACGTTTCTGGTAGCGACTTGTTGCAAATTTGGACAATAAAAGCTTAGTTATGGAAAAGACCCGGTTGAATCGATGGATTCTGGATATTTCAGGTGGATCAAAAGGACAACTTTATATGACCAATCTCCCCATTATAGCTGGATTTTCTTTTTGTTATATATCCACTTTTTTCTTTATCATATAACCGGTATATTTTCCGATATAGCCCATTTTGTTGTGAATAACCCTTTAGTGCTGATCAAAAAGATTATCAAAAAGATTATATAAGGAGCAACACATTCCTCAAGCTTGTTCCTAACAATCAAATCTCTCTGTTCTTCTTTGTGAATTACCCCACACAATGATCATAACCCATGCCCTTATTTTTTGCCTTTTCCTGGTGTGTATAGAGTTGGTCCCTTTGTAGATCCTTATTCGCACAGCCGTCCCCATATCCCAATCATTGATAACCTGACCACTTGACCACTAATGTCGACCAAATCGTTCTTATCGACACTCTCATCCAATGCCTACCGTGCGCTTGTCTCTTCCAACGGCCATGCTCGGGTAGTGCCAATTGATGCCACATGGTACATGCCCAATAACCCCAAAAACGGCCAACAGGAGTACTTGAAAGAACGGATTCCCACTTCTCAGTTCTTCGATCTCGATGCCACCTCTCTTCAGGGGTCCAAGTATCCCCATATGTTGCCCACATACGAAACCTTTACCAATGCCATCCAAAAGTTGGGTATTACTGCCAATGATTCCCTCGTGGTGTATGATAAATCGGGCATTTTCTCCAGTCCTCGTGCTGCTTGGACTTTTGCCCTCTTTGGTCACCCCAAGGTCTACTTGTTGGATAGTTATACATCCTACCAGAAGGCCCAATACCCTGTGGACACCCTGGCTCCGGAAGAACTTGTGGCTGCGGAACCCTACCAGCCTATTTCTCCTGAAGAATTTGCTCAGAACTATAAGGAACAAGTTATCGAGTATGAAGAGCTCTTGGAATTGGTCAAATCCCATCAATTGGGTAAAAATTATATCACTTTTGATGCAAGATCAAATGATAGGTTCACCGGTAAAGCTCCTGAACCTAGAGCGGGCTTGAGCTCAGGTCATATCCCTGGCTCACTCTCCTTACCTTTCAACAAGGTCCTTACCAGCGAGGGCACCTACAAGTCTAAACAAGAATTGTTGCAGTTGTTCCAGGAAGAATTCGGGTTTGATTTGACTAATAAGGAGTTTTTGGAAGATAGAAAGGGAATCATCGTGTTGTGTGGCTCAGGGGTCACTGCAGTGATCTTGAAGTTTGCCATCAACCAGGTCATCGGATTGGATGTGCCAATCAGAGTTTATGATGGGTCTTGGACCGAGTGGGCCGATAGAGCCCCAGAGAAGTATATCGACAAAAGTGAGGTCGATAAGCACGAGGTGTAACGAAGTTTCATTTCTTGATGAGTAGACCTCATCTTTCAAAATTAAGCAACCTAGGTCAATGTAAATGATATTCATTTAAACATATCTTTCGTATTTACTGAATATTACTCTTATGAGAACATTGAATAGTTAGGTAACTATTAATGGACAATACTACGATCCAATCACTTCAACAGAATCTTGTAGCTCGCTAATAGAACCATTGAATATTAATTGTTTATGGTCTATGGTTCCCATTTGCGAGGTTATTTGAGGATATACTACATAAGTTAGGTTTATAGATTTGATTTATTGGGAACGGTGTACTACCATAGTATCTGAGGTTCCATTGTTGGTGGTGGTCCGTATTGATAGAAATGTATATATTGTATAATCAACCCAGGAACTTGTATATAAGGGAGTCTGAAAACAGTTCTCAATGGAGCATTAGATGACGGAGTCACTTTTGGGAAGTGATATCATGACAATAAGCGATATTCATAGTCGTTAAAATAAATTAATTTTGAGTAGCAGGATCTGAAATGGATAAGAACTTGTATTTTTTCTTAGTGACATCATAACAATCTTTCAAAGCATCTTCATCCACAAACCATGTCACTTTACCAGCAGCACCTTCGTTAACGATTGAACTTGGCAATCCTTTTTCTGGTCTTTCCATAATAATTCTCATGATTGGAGCTTTGGTCAATCCCTCTACCACGAAAGTGACTCTACTAGCATGACATATAACAGGTATGGAAAGGGTAATTCTTTCTTCAGGTCCAGAAGGAGCCTTGGATACTGGCATACACCAAGCCAATTTTTCACGTAATTGTTCCCCATGATTAGGGAAAAGAGAGGCAATATGACCATCAGGGGCACATCCCAACAATAACAAATCGAACATGGGTAATTTCACTGAATCCTTTTTGGCAAAGTTTGACACCAAAACTTTTTCATAATGATCAGCACATTCTTGAGGATCAGAAATGAGGGATTCATCGATATGGTAAACTCTGGGTTTTTTATCACCTTTAATTTGATCAAAGATTTCTCTTTTGGCCTGGCCATAATTGGAATCTTGTGATTCGAACGGCACCAATCTTTCATCGGCAAAATAAACGTCCCATTTATCCCATTCGATGATATCGTCCAGTTTGGACAAAAGTCCTTGTTGTAAGATTTTAATCAAGGATCCACCCGAGATAGCAATTTTGAACCGAGCCTCGGCCTTCTTCTTCTTTTCTTTCTTAGGCTTGACTCCATTAGCACTGGAACTTCCTGCATTTCTTCCTGGCAGTGGCGTGGATATGGATGCGGTGCTATCGGCCGAAGTCAACGAAGGACGAGCGGCTTGTTGCTTGAGGATTTTGATCTGTTCATGATCCAAAGTATTGTACAAGGAAAGATTCTGAGCCGAAATTACATGGTCAGCCACAGCATCAGCTACTCCCACAAACTCGGTGAATGAGTATATCAAAGGAACAGTGGTGGTCATGGTGGAGGTTAACTCGGAAGTATCGGACTAAAGGGGGATAATAACACAGGGAGAATGTTTGGAGGAAACGATGTGGGGAATCAAAGGGTAAATTGATTATCAAGTGTTGAAGGGTTGTTCTGTTGCAGTCCTATAAAAACAGTCACAATTGGGATTGATTTGAGAAAAATCGTTCACGCACGATAAGGATTTGGAGGGGTCAATCCAGGCGTCGGGGTTGTCAAGATGTTATAATGGAATGTACTAGAACCGGAAATACACAGGTAGATAATCGTATGGAACTGGACAGAAAGAGGTAGAAAACTCAATGATGAAAAAGGAAATTTTACACGACAGAGGAATATATCTAATCTCGAGATTAATTTAGTACTTTTTTAGCAAATGTAATGAAACAATAAGAGATTTTTTGGTCGATCTAAAATAGTGTAAAATCTTGTGAATTACGCTTATTCAAAGGTTGATAATTATAAGGTATAATCATTGTTGGACAAAATTGTCAACTGTTGTTTGATACAATTGAACCAGTAACTGGGTGGTGAATACTTGTCGCTGCAACAAAATTGCTGTCGCGCGATCACTCGTCTATCCAATCAAACTGAATACCCCTAAAAAAACCAGAGATTTAGAAGATTTCTTGTCGTAACTTAAATGAAACTCCTTCATTTTTATATGGAGGTTGTGTTCACTTATTTTTTTTTTTTTTTTTGGTATGGCTGACGCTGACATAATATCAATTGCTATCCCAACCATTCTACTCTCATACTTAACCATTCAACTACTCCAACCATCAAAGTGATACCATAACCAAACAACTCAATCGTCACTACTGAATCCATCAACTTGATATCATTTCCTATAACCACACTAATTCTCGCATTGGCGCCACCGTGCTCACCCTAACATCATACCACCTCAACGACCTCCAAACTATTAATCTTCAATTAATTAGTTCTTTTTTCACATAATGATCGAAAATCATCTTCAGCTCACATCACACCTTGCCCTTAACTACGTAGGGTCGTTCTTTCCTACTCGAGCTCAACTCCACAAAAATCTTGTCACCGAATCCGACAAGTTGATCCAGTATCAATTTATCGAGAGTAGTGACCAGTTGCTTGCTGTCAACGTGACAGAATTGGCGCCCCAATTGATCATCATCAATTTTATCTACGGCAAACCTAAAAAGGTTGATAATGTCACGATTGATTGGAGCTTGAACGACATTGTGGACCACGACATTCAGTTTCCTATTAATGAAATTAGCTTATCGAATGATTTGATCCAGTCATTTAATAGACGAGTTGAACTGACTATTGGGTCTAACGATTTCAAGAAGTTGTTCGATCGTCCTATTGAGGTAAATGAGGAAACTCCGAGAAAGTCCCCCAATCCTCGCTTAAATGAGGCAGATCGCTTGGATTCTGTTAACGAACCCCATCATCATGCTCGGCCTGCAGACATGCCGGATTTCGAAGATGAACTTGAAATCAGAGCTCCTGCAAGAAGAGGAAATTCGGACGTATTTCCTGCCATTGGTGATAGAGACTTGAATCCACCTGGCTTACCCAAAAATCCAGAACTCAATCCCTATCTTGATCCTTTAGGCTCGGGTGAAGGAGGAATGTATCCCACACCCAATCACCCAATTTTTGGAACACGTCCTTCAGGAAATACTTCAAGAGTCGGGGTTCCTCCTGGAGCAAGATTCGATGACCCATATGGGGAAGATAACCTTGAGGCGCTTGGTGCAGGACTTCCAGGGAATGTTCGACTTCCAGGCTTTGGTACCGGAGGAAGAGAATTTAGACCCAATGGAGATAATGGATTCGGCCCTGGAGGCTTTGGACCAGGAGGCTTTGGACCGGGAGGTCCTAGTTTTGGCTAAAAAATGACATGTGCTTTCTGGGGTAACCGTTAGATAAGCGAGGTGATGATGTAGTACGAGCCTTACGAACCTTGTTTTTTGTGGTTTTGTATTGGTTGGTGTACTTAGATCTCTCCACCCACTGCCCAATTAGGTAATGACAGATGAGAAGCATGCATAAACTTTGCGCATTGCCGCATTAGGAAGTAATGGGCTGCAGGGTTTTACTCGAGAACATAGCCTACTCTTGCTATGACATTACCCCTTAACATCACCCCCACTATACATCAAAATAAATGTCATTAATATAACACAAGTAGTGGTTACCTATCCATTCTCTAGTTGGTTTGCTCCGTTAGTAACAGTAATTGTACCCCGCTATTTGTGCTCCGGACTACCACACCTTTCGTCCGAAAAATATATGCGCATCGCACTGGCCCCCATAAATAATTAACAAACAAATAATACAAGAGAAGAGCTGGGAAAAGTTGGAAAACAATGCCAATATGATGAATCATTGTGGTAGTAAATGAAGATGTAAAAATGTAGGTATAGATCAATATTTGCCAGCCCCCAAATATCGAAACCATCCCTTCAGATTCTCTGGCAGGGACCTTACACAAAGTCGGCTGACGCCTGCACATTCATGTCGACTGCCCAAACAGGATATTTCTCCAACTACAAACTTGGGAACCGATGGAGTAGAAAAAGATTCAGGTTCGTCATTTTCTGAGAAATCATCATAAGTATCCCTTTTGTTATCTATACCCCTACTATAGTTCACTATCATAAGTAGTCAACCTTAGTTTATACCCCCCCTCCCCAAAATACCCAGGATACCCATTCAATACCCTATCACAGAATATACTTATCGTCTATAGTTGATTCTATCCGACAATAGCCATATCATCACTATTATCAACTATTATCTCCCTGAACCAGCTTTGATCCAACAATCAGAGCTCTACCAGCACACCCTCATCAAACCCATACAAAAAACCCTTTTGACAATCTGACTTGATCCAGCCGTCATTCCAGTTGCTATTGTTCGCACACCAAACAATTAATTTTCCTTATTGGCAGCTATAGTGATTGCTTCTATTGTTAAGAATCATCTTATAATAACTTGTTAATCTTGCTGGCTCATCATGTCTAGACACATATATAACAACTATCGTCCGGAGTCATATCAAGAAGACGACGGTGATATCGAAGATAACACCCAACTCGACTTACCTGAAGAATATAACCTTCCTCGTTCAGCCGCCTTTAACTCTTACGTTCAAAGATCCTACCACGCCAACCCTCCTCAGCAAAACTTACCACTGGTGCAAAATCACGAACAACCACTCTCGGTACCCCAAGAATCTCATAATCCCTACGCTCGTAGAACAAGATATCAAACCCATCTTGATCCTACTCAATCAAATAGTTCCGATACTACCACTACGTATGTGGAGCAACAACCTGAAGCTCCCTACCAGCAACAAGACCCACAACCTCGTCCTAAAAAAATAAGGAAGAAGAAAATGAAAAAAGACACTAATAAAGATGCGGTTCGCACTACAGTGGAGTCGCTTCTGTCTCAAACCAACTTGGAAAATGATCATGCCGGTTCACGATTAGAAAGCCAAGATGGTTTAAAAAACGAATCAAGATTATTTTCTTGGATGTTCTCTAAAAAGGTACCTCCTGTGACTCTTGAGGAAGACCGTATTTATTACCGTTGGCACGAATGCAACTATTTCTTACGTTTTGGTTTTTGGTGGTTATGGCCCATTTTACTCAAAGGTTATAAGAGAACGTTGTTGCCCCAAGATTTGTGGAAATTGACTCCTGAACTCACCACGCAAGTGATGCACGAGCTGTTCGACCGTCATTTGAGCAACATCTTGGAAAAGGAAAAGGCAAAGCATTTGAAAAAACATCCCGATTTGTCCGACTTCAAATGGCCTACTTACTGTGTCCCTTGGGCAGTATTCTTGACTTTTAGATGGCAATACTCTTTTAGTTGTATTTGTTTTGCACTCTCTTGTTGTGCTCAATCTTTGTCTCCATTAATCACCAGAAAATTGATTGATTTTGTTGAGTTAAGATATTTCAATATTGAAACTACCTACAATAAAGGGATTGGTTACACTTTTGGTTCGGTTACCTTAATTTTCTTGAATGGTCTATTTGTTAATCATTATTTCCATAACTCCATGATGACTGGTGCTCAAACAAAGGCCGTTTTGACCAAGTCACTTTTGTTGAAGCTGTTCACCTTATCAGCAAGATCAAGGTATATGTTTCCTATTAGTAGAATCACTTCATTAATGTCAACTGATTTGGCTAGAATTGATTTGGCCCTTGGTTTCCAACCCATCGTTATCTGTTTCCCTATTCCTGTCATTATTTCCATTGTCTTGTTATTAACAAACATTGGTGTTCCATCTCTTGCTGGTATTGGTTTATTCGTCATTTCATTGGTTATTTGTGTTTTATTAACGAATAAATTATACGTCACCAGAGAAACTGTGGTTAAATATACTGATCAAAGAATTGGTTTAATGAGAGAAGTATTAAGTAATCTCAAGATTATTAAGTTTTATGCTTGGGAATTGGCTTACAAATTAAATATTGCTGATGTTAGAAAGAAGGAAATGAGTTATCTCTTTACCATTAAAGTTTTGAGAAATTTCATTACTGCTTATGCTTGTACTTTACCTGTTTTAACCTCAATGGTTTCCTTCGTTACTATGTGGTCAAGTCACAGAATGAAGTCACCTGGTGAAGTCTTTTCTTCTTTGAGTTTGTTTGCCATTTTGGCTCAAGCAATTATGCTTTTACCACTTGCTTTAGCTACAGGTGCTGACGCTTATATTGGTTTCACTCGTGTAACTGATTTCTTGAGTGCCTCTGAATTTGATGAAGAATTATCTGCCAAGTTAGACCCTGCTCTTGTTAGAAATCAATATTATATTGGTGGTGATTCTAATGAGTTTGAATTTAGAGAAGATGACATTCCTGAATATCAACCACCAAAAGCTTCAGAAAGTGAAAATGCTATTGAAATTCAAAATGCTGATTTTATCTGGGAATCGTTCCATGACGAAGTTGATTTAGGAATTTGGGACTTGAGTGAAGAAGCCAAAAAGCAAAGAAAAGAAAAGAAAAAGCAAGAACAAGCTCGTAAGAAACTTATGAAGAAAGAACAAAAAGTATTGAAGTATAGTGAGAAAAACCCATACTATTCTGCCGGGTCCTCCTCAAATAATTCATACTCAGAAAAATCTACTGAAGTCCAATTTAATGGTTTGTTTGATATCAATCTTAATGTTAAGAGAGGAGAATTTGTTATTATTACAGGTATTATTGGTTCTGGTAAAAGTTCACTCTTGAGTGCAATGGCCGGATTTATGAGATTAAATTCTGGTCTGTTGAACGTTAATGATGACTTGATCTTATGTTCGAATCCATGGATTCAAAATGCCACTGTTCGTGAAAACATTTTATTTGGTGAAAGTTATGACCATGCATACTATAGAAAAGTTATTCATGCTTGTGCTTTGGAAGACGACTTAGATATTTTACCAGCTAGAGATCTTACTGAAATTGGTGATAGAGGTATCACATTATCTGGAGGTCAAAAGGCTAGAATCAATTTGGCCAGAGCTGTTTATTCTCAAAAACAAATCTTTTTATTTGATGATGTTATTAGTGCTGTTGATGCTAAAGTCGCTGGTCATATTGTCAAATATTTGTTTCAAGGTTTATTGAAGGATAAAACCATTGTTTTGGCTACTCATCAACTTGGTATTCTTGATTGCGCTGACAGAATTGTATTTTTGAATGGTAATGGAACCATTGATGTTGGTACTTGTAATGAACTTTTAAAGCGGAATGACCTTTTCACCAGATTGATTGAATTTTCCAAAGATACTGAACTTAGTGAAGCTGCTCAAGATCCTGATTTAAATCCTGATAAGATGTCCAAACATGAAGAGCTTGAGTTAATTAGACAACAAAGTTATAGTGAAGATTGTGGGCCTGATCTTATGGGAAGACTTATAATGAGTGAAGAATCCGCTACTAATGCTATCTCTTGGAATATTTATAAGAGATATATTTCACTTGGATCTGGTATATTTGGATGGGCTGCTTCCCCTATATTTTTGCTTGTTACTGCTTTCGCCACCTTCTTCCAAGTGTTTACTAATACTTGGTTATCTTACTGGATGGAAAGAAAATTCAAAAACAGAACTGATAAGTTTTATGTTGCTATTTACGTTGCTCTTTCCTTTTTGACCGTTATTTTTACAACCATGGAAATGACTATGTTGGCCTACTTGAACAACAATGCCTCTGAACTTTTGAATGTTAGAGCTGTTGCTAGAGTCTTACATGTCCCTATGAGTTTTATTGATACTAATCCATTGGGTCGGATTTTGAATAGATTCACTAAGGATACTGATTGTTTGGATAATGAAATTGGAGAAGAAATGAGATTATTCGTCTTTCCACTTGCATTAATTATTGGTATTGTTATCTTGTGTATTTGTTACTTACCATGGTTTGCTCTCTTTGTACCATTTTTGGCATTCGGGTTTGTCTTCTTGTCCAACTTTTATCAGGGTTCATCAAGAGAAATCAAAAGATTGGAAGCTACACAAAGATCGTTGGTTTATAACAATTTCAATGAAACTTTAACTGGTATGACTACCATTCAAGCATTCAATGCTGAGGATATTTTTGTTGAGAAAAATGATCTTCTCCTTGATAATATGAATGAAGCTTACTATTTATCAGTTGCTAATCAAAGATGGTTGTGTATTCATTTGGATATCATTGCCACTTTCTTTGCATTGATTGTTTGTATGCTTTGTATTACAGATCAATTTCATATCAGTGCATCATCTACAGGTTTATTGTTGAGTTATGTTATTCAAATTGTTGGATTATTATCTTTAACAGTTAGATCCATGACCGAAGTTGAGAATGAAATGAACTCTGTTGAAAGATTACATAACTATGCGTTCGAAATGCCTCAAGAAGCTGCTTATACTAAACCTGAACTTGCACCTCCTGCTGAATGGCCATCATCTGGTTACATTGAGTTTGATCATGTTTCTTTGAAATATAGACCAGATTTGCCTCATGTTTTGAAAGATATGAATCTTTTTATTTATCCAGGAGAAAAAGTTGGAATTTGTGGAAGAACCGGAGCTGGTAAATCATCAATCATGACTGCTCTTTATAGATTGGTTGAATTGGATGAAGGACATATTCGTATTGATGGGTTGGATATTTCAGATATGGGATTATTTGAATTGAGATCACAATTATCGATTATTCCTCAAGATCCAGTATTATTCCAAGGTACTATCCGGAAGAATTTGGATCCTTTCAATCAATATAATGATGAATTATTATGGGATACATTGAGAAGATGTAACTTGATTGAATACAAAGATATGGAAAGACTTAAAAACACCAGACACGATTCTGTTAATGAAGTCGGATATGAGGATTTACATAAATTCCATTTGGACCAACTTGTGGATGATGATGGTACAAACTTTTCACTTGGTGAAAGACAATTAATTGCATTGGCCAGAGCATTGGTCAGAAACTCTAAAATCTTGATTCTTGATGAAGCCACCTCTTCAGTTGATTTTGGAACTGATTCGATGATTCAAGAAACCATTGCCAAAGAATTCAAGCATTGTACTATCTTGTGTATTGCTCATAGATTAAAGACAATCTTGAAATATGACAGAATCATTGTTATGGATAAGGGAGAAATCGTTGAGAAGGGATCCCCTCGTGCATTGTTTGAAGGTGATGAAAACTTCAGAGCCATGTGTAATAAGGCCAATATTACGGCTGAAGACTTTTAGTTCAACTGGTCTTGAACGTGTTAAAATTAGTTCGAATAAATTAAATTTGTTCGGTGTATATTAATATATTTAATTTAAGATCGTGTAGGATTAAGGGAGGAAGCAATAAAGAAGAGAAATAAGAGTATTAAATGAAAGAGAGAAGGAAAACTCGTTTCAGGATGCATCTTCATTAGATTTGTATGGCTTAATGTGACATCTGAAAATTTTATGAACTGGAACCTACCCATGTTGATCTTACTTAGTCAAGGCCTCATTCTGAAACTATTTATAACATCAAAGTATAACAGATTCAGGATCAGCAATTTAAGGTACATCGTGCTATTGGCTTATGTTATTAACTATTATATTTTTCATTAGTGAAGGGATATGGAGTTCCGTCACGGGTCTCTATTAAGGTATAAATAATCTAAGCCTTCAAATCAAAAGGCTAAATCTAAAATAATCAGTTCAGGATTTGACTAACTTTGAAGAAAATCTGGGAAATTGAAGCATCATCCATCAACGAGTATTGGTCAATATTCTTACAGTAATCGGGAGGAAGATCTCTCTTTGGGTGGGGCACGTTTATGATCTTGGGAAGGATGATTTTTCTATCCGAATACTTTTTTGAAGTCTTTGACTTGTTGGGGACTGATTCAACTTTGGATTTGTAGCTCCCACTATGGGAAATTTGACTATTAGAATAAATATAGTTGGCTTGTTTGAGGACCTCAGAACGTATCTTCAGAAACTGAGCCTGAAACATATAAGGAGCATAGAGACTGGATTCGGTGATCAAGTCTACCAAGCCCGCAAAAAAGAGGTGGGAGTAACTCAATTGGTTGTTCCAATAGCCATCGGCATTGTAGAACGCACCTTTGGGATTGAGAGCACTCTGAGCGAGGGTCACTGCCTGTTTAAGATATGAAGGATTGGAGGTGCTCTTATTGATAATAGCCAAGGTAGACAACACGGTCCCTACGGTGTAGGTCAACTTGCCCTTGTTGATATCTGCAGTATCTGAATTGATTCCGTCATAAATTAACCCATCTTCAGGATCTTGTAAATTATCAAAAATCCACTGGGTACATTGTTGAGCAAACTTGAGCAAACTCCGGTCCCCAGTTACTTGGTATAAACGGGCTGCCGAGAGTCCTGCTTCTGCTGTAGAAATGGCTGCAACATAAGTCCCATTGAGCTTCCACCGCACTCCTCCAGTTTTTTGCACCCATTGGCTCTGGATCAACTTCATGAGGGAGGTTGCAGTCTGGAGGTCTTGAGGATTCCCCGACGTTTTGTATGACTCGAGAAACACCCACAACACCTGTGCATTATCATCAGTATATACGTCATTGTCCTTATTTGGCGAAGCCGAAAACCACCCCTCAGGATTCTTGTAGTCCAAACAGTTTTTGGTGGCTTTGGAAATTCCCGATTGGTCACCTCCAAAAGCTACGGCAGTACCAGTGACAGCAAGGTCCCAAAGTGCAGGGGGTGCAAAGGTATTATTCAGACAATGAAGGCCATGCTCACTAAATGAATCATGAGGGTCACTCCAAAACGTTCCCCATAAAGTATTCACCGACTGTTGATATGCGTCAGGAGCACTAAACGTATCACGACGGACGGGGATGGCCAGGACTTGGGTGAAAAGCAAAATGAAGGGAAACCAGAGCATAGTGAAGAGCGAACGTGGGGGGGTTATCAAATCTACAACTTACTAGGGATAATGGTTAATTTATATAAAAAAAGCCCAGTGCTAATTATGCCCAGGCGAACTTGATCTGGTGGCCGCCCTGAAACGCATCTACCTAGCTAAGCCTATGGATTTTGGCTACTTTGGGGTTAATCCATGCGTATGGCTCTATGGCCCACATAGACGATGCCGAGTTGATGGGGGTGTTTTTGTAAACATTGAAGAGGTGGTGTTTTAAATTATGCAAGGAAGAACCCTATATTTGAATCAATCACTTTGGTTAATGAGAGTAATAAAACTCATTTATGTAAGAAATCGCACTAAAATTGGGATTTAGATGCAGTCATAACCCTAAAAAGGGCTTTGTTTGTAAAATAAAGGACTAGACTATTGACGTGTTTGTAGCATTGAGATAAGATGAGCTTCCTCGCAACTAAATTTTGTTAATGGATCCTAAATTCTATGAGTAATGTAAAATAACAAATAAGCATTAGAAGTGGTAACTTCATCTTGACTTACCAATGTAATTACACTATCATCAAATTTAAACCATTGACCAGCTCCATTTTTAATTAACACAATATAATGACCCGTGTTAACCGAACCTATGTGGCACACTAAAGCAAATAATTCATATACTTTTGTGCCATCAACACCTTTGATAGATTCTGCATCGTATGCATACTTGGTTAAATTTAAGTATAATGGCGTAATCACAGGGGTATCTATTTTTGTCGGAGTGTCATTAAAGTTATGCTCGAATCTTTTTAATTGAATTGATATCACCGGAGCTAAAGTTCGGATTTTCAATGATTTGGTTGCTTGAGTCTTCTTTTCACAATTTTGACATGTATACATCACATCTAATTTTTCTTCCATAGTATAAAGATCAAGACAATCATACAACGTGATACCCTTTTTGTTCTTCAAATTATTCATTTCAAGTGATAAATCCATCACTGGATCAATTGTACAAGTAACAGATTCACAAGATAAGCATCGGATCGAACTTTGAAGTTCTCCAGCAAATGCTGTATGAGTAATACATGTACATCCACCATTGGATTGATTTGATTTTGGTTGGCCCAAATTAGCCAAGATTCGCTCATGATCCAGATGAAATTCATTGAGTAAAAATTGCCAAAATTCATGAGCATCTTGTTCTTGAAATCCTGCTAATGATTTCTTTTTATACCATGCAGTAGTTAATAAGTTTGTCATACCAAAACCTTCGTTTGTTCCCGAAGTATAGAAATTTTGGAAAATGCTGTCGATACTGCAGGTGATACAGGCATTGATTTCATCGGCAGGTTCACCATCATTTTTATCACAATTGAAGTAATGGAAATCATTGTTGAAAAATCGATATTTAACCACCGGATTATGAATTAAAGTTTGAAGAATGGAACTCATGAAGCAAGTGGCACCTAGATTAACAAAACCTTTCAATCCACTTACGGCTTTAATTGTAGGATTTGTATAATGATCCGATATGAATTGAGAATCATCCGGTAAAGGACTCAGTTTCCCATCAACTATTTCATTACGAATATGCTCAAGTTGAGGATGATTAACGTAGTCACCACACAGAAAGCAATAAAGAAGCCCATTATGAGAATCAATCCCAAATAAATGTTGTTGGAGTTTATAATGAGTATATGCATGAGTATTAAAGCAGCCGACATGAGGACATTGTAGACAGATGAAGTTATGTTGAAAGTTGTTGAGTAAGCAATCAGTACATCTTAAAGACTCTGATTTTTTATCTATCAATTTCTTATGAGGAATTTCACCACCATCTTTTTTAGAACGATATACTTTATCGGAGCTTACTGATTGGGAGATGAGCACCGCCTGGCGATAAGTAGCAAACACGGTTTCCTTTGCTTTTGATGCTAGTACTGATTTAACATGATAACATGGACTAATCAAACCATAATTATCGGGAGGAGGAGTCAGCTCTATGGCCGGACGAGTCGAGGGACGAGATGAAACGGGGTATGATGCAGGGGTTGATTTTCTGGAGGACGACATCGTCGGGGACGATGTAAGGATCAAGCTAATGGTTCATATATAGATGCAAAGTCGCTCGGCCAGCGTTAGCAGCAAAGACAAGCGGAAAATTTTTGGAAACAGTTGGAAATACACAGAAACTGAAAGGTTGATGTGTGGAACGAGGTTAGGGACACGATGGCGCGTTGGGTCCTAACAAACAATTCTATTGGAACTAGTGGAAATGTCTGGCCTCCAAAGCTGCGATGATAGTACTGTAGATAAATCCAGATCGAATGTCGTGCGACGCCAGGCAGTGCCACTGGATCACCACCAGCAAGATAAGACAAGAGGTAGTAAATATTGTACAAATTGTTAAAACGGTTCGTGGTGACAATCACGGAGAATTTAGATGATTATTTCATCTCTTTTGGTAGTGGAAACTTTGTGGTTCATGGTAATTGAATTTAGACTAGTCGTAAATTCAGTGAGAGTGAATCGGCCCTTTGGCCTCTGATTTGTGCGGATTTATACCACCAATGAACGGTAAATTTCAATGTGAGGAACCCCATCTATTAAAAGTTAATCACATCAATAGAATTCGATTACTTGGACCAATTAAGTTCGACCAATTGTGTCACTTCCATTAAATTAATTCATTCGATTAAAAAGAATTTAATTAATTTTTTACTTATAGATAATTCATTCATTACGCTCCAATTGCTCAAGTATCAATTTTTGATTTCTTCTTTATTGCTTCATTTATTTACTCCATTCTTTATTTACTGCTTTCTTCATTTACTGCTTTCTTCATTTACTGATGAACATGACTGTATGTCACAACCCCTTACTTTGATACCTGGTCAACTGTATAGTCTACTTCATCATACCTTGCTAAATGTCGTAATCGTAGATAAAAGTGGTATTTCCCTTGGTTGAACGATTTCCAATTGCTCTAGTTGATTTCCTTTAAATAGTTTGGAAACGACATTAATTATTCTCTTTCAAAATGATCTTTAATCGGGTAAATATTCATACTTATGAGATTTTTATGAAGATGATCTTCTCATGCAGTTTCGACTACTCTGTATGTTGTATTGAGCTTGGGCTTTGTATTGAAGGGGCTCTCGAGCTTTAAACTATTAGATAGTATGGGTTGCCGACTATTTCAATATGGGCTTGATTATGACATTATAGTGTTATTTACTAATGGTATATTTATTATATTTATAATAACCCCAGGCCCAAGGTGAAACGGAGAGAATTGAGATATTTGATTCAAAGTATAGACGGTTTGTGATATCTTGACATTGAAAACGCAAGATCGGAATCTATTCAAAAGGGATAGGTCCGTTCGCATACAATTGCTATCCTGATAGCCTGGGTAAGCTTTTCCAATGATCTACTAAACAAGTAACCCAAGTTCTATTAAAAATTCTTTACAAATGATCCTGGGAGCTCGTTAAACACTCCAGTTTGAATCGTCTCGGGAAGTGTCTCGGGAATCTCGTCAAACATATTGTTGGACAATTTCAAATAGGTGATACGAACGGCCAGTAATTTTTCAAATTTCACTTCCTTAAAAAAATTTCCCGTCAAATCAAGGGTAGTAAGGGCCGTTCTCTTCAGGCTCTGAAGTTCCAACGATTTGCAATGAAGTTTGTTATTGCTCAAATTCATCAACGTCATTTGCGAATTGAAATCCATAGTAAAGCTAACAATATTACACTTATGAAGATGGACCTCTTTCAAAGTTGGAGGGAGTTTGAAGTCATTGTCGATTCTTCCTAATGAATTATTACTGAGATTCAACCATTTCAACTTGGGAGGAACTTCAATAAACAGGCAGTTCCGAAACTTGTTGTGAGCTAAATTGAGTACTTGTAATTCTGCAGGTGCTCCACTAAATTTGTGTAGCTGATTACCACTCAAATCCAATGAAATCAAAGTTGAAGGGAACTCCACATCCTCAATCGTCCATAACTTATTTTGCAGAAGGTCTATCGACTCAAGATGGGTATCACCAAATTTGATACCTTCAATAGACTCAAGATGGTTCATGGAAAAATCCATAACCTTAATGTTTGAATTGGGTGCAAAATTAAGTACAAGCTTTTCAACTCCACAATTAGACATTTCTAGTCTTTGAATATTGGCAGGAACTGTCCAATCAACAACTGGAATCATACATCCTACCATTCTTAATTGTTGAATGTTGATTAGTGAAGCGGATATACTTGAAACGTTGGTAATGCCCGTATATGACAAGTCCAATATTTTCACTGAATCAGCAATGGTTATTTCTTTAATACCAAGATTATTTTTGATGATAGCTTCCTCCATATTACCTCCAACTTCAAGGTTTCCTTCGATCTTATTGTGACTCAAATTGATTTTCTTCAAACTAGTGCTGAACAAATCTGGTCGGATGGTACTGATGAGGTTATGCTTTAAATTAAGTGTTTGTAAATGAGGAGAAATCATTGGTGCTGTCCTGATCTTATTATGAGAAAAGTCCACATGTTTTAGGGTGGTGGGAAATTCAAATCCATCCAAATCACATAAGTTACAATTGATCACTTTCAAAGTTGTTAAGACTCTCGAATAATTGACTTTTTTTAAAAGGTCACTGACTTCAACACTATCAAGAATTAATTCCTTCAAATGGGTATAGGTAAGAATACGTTGGTCCTTCCATTTTCCACCACGAACTACCAATCTTCTTAAAGTACTGGGGAAAGCAGTGAGATGAGAAGAAATCATACAATTTTCAAAGCATAGCTCTTTCAACGAAGGAGGAAATCTTAAATTTCTGGTGGTCTTAAAGCTTAGATCAATTAGGGTTAATGAATGTAATTTTGAATTTCTTTCAAGATTCAAATTCACAAAGATTTGTGAAGATAATTTGAGCAGTTTCAATTCGGTTAAGCCCAGCAAAAACTGCTCTGTACGACCATTCTTTATTATTTCAAAAGGTTGGTTCTTGGGGGAATAAATGGTGAGTTTTTCAAGTCTTCTCGTCAAATTAAATTTATTCAAATTCACCTTGTGACAGTTATAAAATGAAGCGCTCTTCAAGACTCCTGAAAGAAAAAGATGATCATCAAGGTCAATACCATTGGCAACAACTATCTTTTCCAAACTTGCTGGTAATTTGAATTGAGAAAATGGTTCCGAATTACAAAATGAGTTACTACTGGAAACGCAAGCCAGGTTCAATTTGAATAAGCCCAAAACTCGGATGTCGTGGTAACAGCCACCAATCGATTTCAATTTCTCTAAGCAATACCGGGCTGTTTGTTGGTTGGACGAGCTTATTCTGACTTCAATGGATTTCAAATGATTATTGAAGTAATCTGAAGGTTCAATTCGAGTCAAATACGAAATGGTTTCTTCAAAGTTTTTGAATGCCAATAAATCATTAAAGCAAAAGTCTAAGTATAAAGTTCTTGGCTGGTGTTTTTCGAAAATTTCTTCCTGGTTAAATAAACTTAATATATCCAATGGTGAATCAACAATTCCTGAAACGTAAATTTGAGTGGTGGTATTGATAATATTAAATTCTTCATCACTACCTTTAAAATTACATAACTTTTGAGATTCCTCAAATGCTTGGTTGATATTTGGTAAACTCAAAAGGGTGTCATAATCGGATTGAATCCACCTGGTTGAAAGTTCATCTTCTAAAGATTCATCAGTTTCTAATGAAGAATCTTCTGGTTTCATTTCCGTACCATCAATGGTGGTATTGGTTCCTCTTCTCAGAAGGGTGAGCTCTTTAACAACTGGTTCCAACTTCAATTCTTCATGGACGGGGTTCACCAAGATCTCATGGACAATTTGAGTGGAGTCGCAAATATCATCAAAACTATAGATAGAATCTTCCAAACACAGTTCATTGACACTGGTATCAAAAGTATAATCATTGAAATTAAGTTCTTCTGATTTTTGGGGGTAGATGTTAATTTCTAGATGGGGGATATCAAGGGGGGAAGCTAATCTGTTTTGTAGGTTTTTCTCGTCTGAATGGGGTATATCTGTGTGAAAGCTGTCAATGGAACTTTCCATATACTTTTGTGAATCCATAGATAATGCAGCCACTTCTTCTGAAGGCAGTTCAACTATTCGTTTCGAGAACTGGTCATTTGATGCTTCCAAGAACTGGTTAGCTTGGTCCTGAAAATTGTCTATAATGATTGGAGTAACAACTAAGTTTATGGCCTTATCTGCTTGGTCCGAATTTTCTTGGTCCAGGCTTTCTGATTCCATGTCTTCATCCAGTGGTTTATCTTCTAGTGACTCATTTTCTTGAGCTTCAGTTCCATCAGTTTTTGCACCATTCAATGGCTGCGAAATTTGCTCTTTGACACCACCTCCTGAACCTGAGTCTCCCAACCTAGCCTGACTATTCTCTTTGGTGGGCTCAATTGATAATTTGAACCTCCCATGCTTGGTATCTATCACAGTACCTAACGGGTTTCTGGTAATAAATGGCACTTGAGGAAAGATTCCCAAGCTTGATACGAGAGGGTTTCTGTACCTAAACTCTTTTGCTTCATCTGGGATATTTTCGTCAATGGACGTATCAAATGAATCCTCCACCTTTCTGTGGGAGGATTTTGAATCAAACTCAGGCTCATTTTCAAGAGAATTAAATTTATTGAGTTCATCAACTTCATCAAGTTCATCGACTTCGTCCTCTATATTTACATTTTCTTCTTCATACTCTTCCTTTTCTTCTTCAACCTCCACCTCTTCCTCTTCTACTTCTACCTTTCCCTTTTCTTCTCTCCCCGGTAGTTCTTTGGAGTCGCTGATTGAAAAAGTTTCTAGAGCCACTTCATCTTCATTAGGCCCCTCTCCATCCTCCTTGTCAATGATATCACAAGCAATGGACTTTTCCTTGTCGACTTTCTCAGTCAATTGGAAGATATATTCGACTCTCTCATCGTCTTCTCTGGATCCATGTCCAGGTTGGGAAAATTCCTCATCTTTAAAAGTCTCGTCTAATATTCCTTGCAGCACATGTTTTGTTTCCCATTGTGCCTTTAATTCTGCTTCTTCCACTTCTTCCACAGCAGTGGTGTTGTTTCCAGTCAAAACTCCTTCCCCATCGTCTACCAACGTTTCGTCTTTGAATTTCAATTCTTCCATCAAATCTTCACTAGGACCCGCATACTCGTCGGGAGCACTCAACTCACGGAGCAACTCTTCTATCTCGTGGCTGGTCAATTTATCCAAGGCTTCATCAATTTCTTCCGTTACCATAATGGACGAATGTGAAAGGATTTCTAAGGTTATATTAATTATAGAAGGTTTAGTTATTTATGGCACCTTTCGTAGATATATACTTTTCGGGTAGAGACGTGTTGTTTGTATTGTTATGCATGCTGGGTGTTCCCAAACAAATAATACCGGCACTTTTTCACAGCCAACTTACCTAAATTGGCTCGTGTATGGTATGTGCCGGCTCTCGTGATCTAAGCGAGCTATATAAATTACCACTAAATCATAACCTTCTTGGTTACTCGTGTTTGTGGAATCTGGAACTCGGCTCAGTGGTATCGTCTCAGATTAATTGGGCCAGTCAAGATTGTAATAGACAAGTTGATCCCACTGATATTTACAAGAAAGGCCAAAAGCGGCCATAAAAGGTCATAAAAAGATCATATGAAACAATTACCGAGTGCTTTTAAAATTTGGGCTAATCGTAAAAATCGTCTTCGTCATCCTCATCAGTTGTACGTCCTCTGACTGACTTTTTCATAAATCTGAATTTTCTCTCCTGTTCCAAATCTTCGTCTTGTTGATTGGCCAATAATCGTTTATCGTTAATATCGATGGCACCAAGATCCACTAACACCGATTCCAAGTCTTTCAATTTGGTATCATTACCACCCAACTGTGTCAATGTAATAAATTGCTTGAGAACAGCAGTCTTGTGATAAATGATAAGGGTAGGACAGTTGGACTCAGGATAGTTTTCAATACATCTATGAGCAGGAATATCACAGAATTTGATCTCAGGAAACTTCTGAGCTAAAGTGATCTGGATTGACGCAAGTAAACGGCTCTGTAAGTTGGACTGTAACGAAAGGTGGATCAACACATAAGATTCATTGGACGCCTTGGTAACTTCGGCTTCATATTCGTTCTTGGAAATTGGCAACACCGATCCAAACTTCTTCTTTTCCGAAAGTTTCTTGAGCTCTTGCATTCTCTTGTTCTTGTAAAAGTTAAGAAACTCTTCGTCCTCCTCATCCTCCAACTCGTCCAACTCGTCCATATCTTTGGATTCAAGTCTGTTATCGTGTTGCTTCTTGACGGCTTCTTCAAGTGCCGCTTCAAGCTCGGCCGTGGGTGAAGGTGGCCTTTCGGGAATGATACCATGACTTCTTAAGATATCGTTCCACTCGGTGTCTTCGGTGGGATCGACCTCCACGGGGATTTGCATATTTTCCATGGCTAATTGGGTATGACTATGGTGAGTTGTGAGTGTGTGTGAAGTGAAAAATTCCAGACAGTGAGGCCAAAAATTTGGCGGCAACTTTGGTCTAGTTCGGACAACTCAAGGGACGAATAGTACTAGCTGAGCAAAACTCATGGTATCCTTTTGCTTATATAAATTCATCCTTACAACTATACAAGAAGGAGGAGAGATTGTTTTTAAGAATAATTCGATTTTGGTTGAATCTTCTTTAGATCTCCATTAGATCTCTTACAAATATGCTCATAGGACGTTTTATAGGGATGGTAGCTATGCATATAAATAAGTATCAATGTCTAGGTTGCATGTTTGAAAATTTACGAACTTGGTGCCATTTAAATCCAAACAGTGTGGATTTAAATGTGAAATTTATTGTCACCAAATATAGATTAGATCTTGGTAAATATGATCTGGACCACCGTTGCGAATTGTTAGCACCATAACCACAGCATAGAAATCTTTACTTATTATCGAAAAGAGTCAACATCTACACCAGTGATTCACACGTCGTCAATTTCACGATTTGCTAAAATGTTTGCAATTTCAGCAAGTTTATTACGGTAACATCACTAACTATGCAAAGCACCCTAGTCTATAATGTTACCAAAATTTCTTTAAATACGCATTCACAACAGTACGAAACTATCATTGTCAAAGAATATGAATTTTGCATAGCCACAATGGATGGCAGGTTTACGTATCGGGTCCCAAAGTAGTATAAATAAATACTATCGGTATAAGACTAAATAGAGAAAAACAATCATGGATCATCTGGCCAAAAAGAGGAATATAAGGTGAACGCACCCACTATTTAGAACGATTTATAGTTGTTTACTCTAAATACTTTCAGTTGGAAAAGACTACTCTCGCTTTCAAGACCAAACTGTTTCACATTACCAAAGTAATAAGAAGTTTTCGAAGTATGGCAATTTTTCAAAAAAAATAGTAATCGTCTAGAATCCTAAAAATCGATAGTGGCAAAAATTAACATATGACTTGAAGAATCAGCAGTGAAAAATTTTGAGGCTAGGATTTCACGTAGTAGACACGAAATGCTTAACCATCAAAAAGGCAAGAAAAAGCAAATAAATGTGTCACTGTTAATTTGTTTATATTGCAAAATCAGTCATGCTCGACCCTCAGGTTTGAATTTACCTACGAAATTTTCTATTTATCAGTAATAAAAAAGTCCTAATTACAGTCATTTCCCCCTAATTCAAGCCTTCTCTTTCTGGTGACTCCTTCCCCTTTCGTCTTCCCCTTTTGACCAATACAAAAGACGTCATTAGTGGATAATTCAGTGATAAAACTGCTCGTTGTGCACACAGCATGACCGTCATAGCTTGTGGCGCGGCGCTACCTGAGCAAGAATTTGGCCTATCAGCGCATTGTCAAGTTGACCACCGAAAGCAAACAATGATTCCATGATGGTATCGGGCAATCCCGGAACAGTCCTCGAACCGAGCAGTTGTAGTTCTTCAATTAAAACAGTATTCCAATCAATTCAATGGTACCACCAACTGCTTCAGGTTGTTCCCCATGATTGGAACCGTTTTCTGGCTCTTTTTTTTTCTAAGCTGGAGCTTTCTAAATCTCTACATCAAGTACTTAAATATGTTTATTATATACATGAGCGCATCTCTATGCTACGTGCTAGCACGTTCTACTTATTTGGTAGCAGAAACCAAGTAGGTGATCAAATCGTTTCTGTCCTTGGCCTTCTTCAAACCACCGAAAGCCATCTTGGTACCAGGAATGTACTTCTTTGGGTTTTCCAAGTAGTCGGACAAAGCTTGTTCGGTCCATTCGACACCCTTCTTCTTGTTGGCATCAGTGTAAGAGTAACCTTCAGCTTGACCGGACTTTCTACCGACAAGACCATGCAAGTTAGGACCAACCTTGTGAGGACCACCTTGTTCGACGGTGTGACATTGTAAACATCTAGTCTTGAAGAGGGTAGCACCCTTCTTTTCGGAACCTTTTTCGTATGGAGCTGGCATTGTTGTGTGTGTGAAAAAACTGTCTGGAACCAACCGGGATGGTCGCAGCCTTTTATACGCGGACTTGGAATTTTTCCTCCAATGGTGCAGGTAATTGTTAACAGCTGCACGCTCATTGGAAGGTTTTTTAACCTGTAAAATCACCGCGATATCTCATCACTCAGTCCTGTTCTGCTCATTGACCACAGCGACCCAAAACAGTATACTTCACCTGGGAAAACATGTCTTGTCATTCCTTCAGTCTTTACCCGTTGTATCTCTTGTGAAACTTCTTCTTATAATTCTTTAAAATTCGTACCATTGATATTCTTAACCAATTCTTCTTCCTTGAATAACCTGTGAAAAAATAAAAAAAAAAAAAAGAACTCGAGCACTTTTTGCACCCGAGTCATGATCTTCGCTTTTGTGTGGTTGTTCCCCCGATATTTCCGTGACACCGGCACGTGAGGGCTTGCTCTCATTATAAACTTATTTTTAGTTCCGTGGTGCCCGTTTAGCAACCACCAAACTAGGCAAAAGGTCTTTAGGAATTCTTAAATATCTTAAATCGTTTCACCGTTAAGTCTACGCTTTAACTTTTCGTCTATTAACTGTTTTTTTTTTGCTTCTGTTCCTGATCCATTTGTTTAGTATTCTCTGAATATTTCTGACTCTTTTCCTTAACCTTTTTGCAATATTCTGATTTATATTTATGAAAAAATTGAGTTTTTTTTTTCAGCTTTTCACCTTGCTATTGGATTCGAAATCACCGTAAATTGATGATTCGTGCCGTTGCTGTTGGTTTAAGTTTCATTGCGTGTTCTTGAAGCACTTCTAGACCTCGATGCGCTTCTACTTCTGGAATAACTTCTACTTCTTGAGTAACTTCCACTTCTGGACCTCGAATAACTTCCGCTTCTGGACCTCGAATAACTTCTGGAATAGCTTGATCCGCTTCGTGAAAAACTACTGGACCTCGACCGACTTCTTCCTCGGTCTTCTGGTAACTTCGTCAAGACCTCTCTCATCTCCTCAGTCAATACACCCAACCCAATGGCTGTAAAAAAATTAATTGAAAATCTGATATCTTCTGCATCTCTTTGGGTAACATCTATCACAGGAAAGATCCCATTGATTTTGGGCTTGACATATTCATCTTTAATCACGCGTTCAATCACTTCTTTAATTCCCAATTCTTCTACCATTTCTTGAAATATAAATTTCAAGAGAATCCGACTAGCTGAATTGGTATCCCTCTCTGTTAAACTGATCTCATCCCATCCTTCATCCAATCCCAATTTATCGGATGCGAAAAGGTGCCCAAAAAATTTACCCACATTTCTCAAACTGTTCACTTCTAACAGCTCCACCAACCCATAGTATTTTTTGAACAACTTGACAAAAACTCCTTGCCACCATTTATTCACAGTACAGAATTTCTCTCCTATCATACCAAAATATTTGGAATATGTTTTTTCTTGTGAACAACACTTGATTATCATTTCGGCCAAGATTTCGTTGTTTTTTGTCTTTTCCTGATTAGACTGTTGGGCATTAAGTTTGAGTAATTTATGAACTGCTTCGTCGGCAGACATTGATGACATGATATTGAGGTAAACTGTTTTTTGATACTGGAGCAATTCTGCTTCTGTTAGGTCGTGGATTATTTGCTGGGGTGGAGCTTCGGGTGTCGCTGATACGACATCATCTTTATCGGACAACAAATCTATTTGAAATTCACGATAACTATCCTCATTTTCTTGAAATTCTTCATCGTAGGTAAATACATTTAACAGTTCCTCTCCATCTATGTCACCATCCAATTCTATTATGTGCGTTTCCTGAGATTCTTCTTCCACCAAGTCGAACTGTTTGGGGATCTGGGGGTAATTTTGAAATTTTAGTTGTCTGATTCGCAAGATGTTCTCAATCATAGTGTGGTTTCTGGAAAACTGGGGGTCTCTCAACATTTCACGATACTTGGTGAAGATCATATCCAGAGCTGCGGGAGAATTTTTGACCAAAGAAATACCCACTACTTTCATGACCTCAGTGACAATCAATATGGTATGAAAATTGGGATTTTCCAAAAGTAATTGGATCGCCTGTAAAATAACGATTTCGCTCAGTACTCGTTGATTAACCAAATATCCTAAAAACACCAACGACGACACACAGATCCTGCGATTATTCTCCATATAATTTTTTCTGAACTGTAGCACCAACCGTTTGATCAAGAGGTCACCGATCTCGGGGATCTTCGAGTTCATCACCGCTATAAACGCCGCAAACAATTCGGAGTATCGGGAGTCAGCTAACTGCCACTTCATCAACTTTCGTACAAGAAGTCCTCTTCCTCTTTCCATATTCACTCTGAACAATTCAGTCACTACTTTCTCGATATTGTTGACATCTAGGATAGATATTTGTGAGTCAATGGTCTGCTTAAGTATATACCAATCAATCTTTTGATACGTCTCGTTTTGTGAATTCACGAGTGTTTGGAGATCCCGCAATTGGGATTCGACCGCTTGGTTATAAGGCAATCGGAGCAACAGCTCGAAGGTCTCATCGAGTGGTTTTCTGGGAGGGGTGTGTGGAATCGACTGTGACAATTCCTCTGCTGATACCATGACTAGATGATTAGTTGAGTTCGATAGTTTGTGATTAGTTAGGATCTAAAGGATAGATTTAAGTGGTGAATTTTTGGTGGTTTCTGGGATGCTAAACTGATGATTTCTGTATTGCCTTTTTGTATTGCAGTATGGGTCTTTGGTTGACTCTAGTTCTGTTCCTGTCCTCTTCTTTTGCTTTGGTTTGTCTGGTCAAGGTGTATCTTACTCTTTACACTTCCATATATGCAGGGCGATGCCCTTAGACCCTCATCACTACTAAAGAACCAACTAAGGGAACCTCACCAAGGCTCAACAAAACTCACTACGATTAACCACCGATTGCTTTGTATTCTCCTTCACACCATCAGCTTCCTGAAATTTAGATCCGATTTTTTCAATTAATTTTCAAGACTTTTCACCCTTCGAACATTATCGTCACTCAGTGATTCATCTCCAATCACTATAAATTAGCAAGGATCCCTTCTCCATAGACTACCAGCTTGCCAATGTCCACTTCGATAAAGTCTAAGCTCGAGTACTTTCTACAGACGGGTCAAATCTCCAAATACGTGCCCCGAAAGCCCAGTCCTCAATCGAGAAATTCCAACTACTCACCCCAGAAAGCATTACTCATTCTTAAGGCCAAGTATGACTCGAATGTTTTCCAGGACTCTCGTGGGAACACCATAAACCTTTCGTCTCTAGAAGCTAAGGACTTGGGGGTAGCTTCGCCCAAATCATTAGAAATTTTCAAAAATCTCCATAATATCAAAAGCATGAGTAAAAAACCTGTTGATAAACGTTTGATATTATCATTACTAGGTACTAACGAGATCCAGCTCAAAGACCCCTTTTTGGTGACTGCTGACGTGCTCAAATTACTTGAAAGAGATGGTGAAACAACTCGAGCATTGGGACTCATCCGT
This sequence comes from Suhomyces atakaporum, assembly GCA_030561405.1. Classification (NCBI taxonomy): domain Eukaryota; kingdom Fungi; phylum Ascomycota; class Pichiomycetes; order Serinales; family Debaryomycetaceae; genus Suhomyces; species Suhomyces atakaporum. Next base: position 105,728 of record JAKTXH010000020.1, read on the forward strand.
GCAGCACGTTCTGTATCATCAGTGTCTGGTATTGTGGGGATGAATGCAATTCTACAATGGTTATTAGAAAGACGAGACCATAAACAAGCCATCAAATGTTTGAATGATCGCAAAAAATGGGGTATTCCATGTAATTCACATACCTATATCATTTTATTCAAGGGGTTGGCTACCAGCCATGAATGGGGGAAAGTTCAAGACGATCTTTGCAAGTACGCCAGTGAGTTGTTTGAAAAATACAGAGCTGAAAGTATCAATGAGGACCCCAAAAAATTAGGAAAATGTGGTATTGAACATTTCAATGCATTGTTGGGTCTTTTAGTAAGAAATTTTGATAATGAACAAGAATTTGCCTGGTCTATTTTCAACAACCTAAAAGGATCCAAGACCGATGATCATAAGAAAATTCCTGCCCTTGTACCAAATAGTCAAACATTTACGATATTTTTAAATGGTATCAAGAAGTATCATGAAGCACAAGCCAAAACAATTAGAGAGAATCCCAAGTTAAACAATCGGGAGAAGTCCATAAAATTAATCAAGAACCATCAAAACTTGGTGGCTACTGCTAACTTGATCCTAGACAAAGTTGTCACTGCTTCGACGCCTCCCGTTCCTCCTACCAAAGCCCAGGTTGATGAAGATCCTGAACTATTGGTGACTTATAGAGCCAAGATGAACAGGATTCTTTTAAGTATCGATCCTGAGTTTGTTTCTGTGTTTGTATCTTGTTACATTAATGGATTTAGCGGTAGTGGAGCTGATATCTCTGGAGGGAGCCATTATAATTATATTCAACAAGGACTCGAGTATTTGAGGATTTGGTGTCCTGATATTGATCAAATGTTTTGTCAACAATCATTAACAACTATATCTCCCAACAAGTCCTTAAAATATATCACCGATACCAGATTTAAGAATTTACAAACTAATGGTGATTTGACTCCCTCATTGCCTCAATTGGACCCATCGATTATAAACCCAATGGTTGTGTTCCCTCCTTCTGTATTCTCCAAAAACAAAACTCGGGCTATCTTCAGTGATAAAAAGAAGCCCTTAGTTGATTTCACCAGGTTAACGTATGAAGAAGTTCAAATGATTTTGGCCGATAAAAATTATAGAGATTCAAAAGGAAAGTATGGTAAGAAAATGCCCAGTAACGTCAAGCTTACTATCGACACCAAGAAGCAAAGTATCAATAAATTTTTGCTTATGAATGCTCTCGATGGTCTTGTCAGATTAGGAAAGCACGAAGAATTCAAATCAAGTATGTGGTATATTTTAAATAAATGGGGAGGACTTGACTTGGAACAAGAGTTGAAACAGTTTGAGAATGGGATACTTTTAAGTGATGAAAGGTATCCTCAATTTAATGTGGATAAGGACAATAAGAAGTCTATTGACGTTGATACCAAAAAAATAGTTGAAAAGCAAAAGTCTGCTGATGACTCTATTGTTGACATCCTACTTGTTGAAAACTTGATTTTCAAACTTAATGAACAATTTAAACAAAAAGGTTTAAGTGCCAATGACACTATTGTTGAGCTTTTTGCTTCATTAGTCAACAAACAAATTAACCTTGCCAATACTTTGAAGCCAAGATTCAAGACTGTTGATGTGATTTTCTCTAGTTTCATGACTGATTTACATTATTATAACGACTATACGTTCAACCATGAAAAGTCAAAGATAAATGAAGCAAAGAAAATTAACCAAAAGTATAACAGATACATTTCCAAGCAACAATTGTCGATATTGTTACCCTCATTAACCAGATTTATGGACTCGCTTCTTGTGTTTGAATCGCAAAATAGTTCTCAACAAAGGTACTTACTTCCCAATTTGTACTTGGAGTCATACAATCGAATCTTGGACAAGATCTATGATTCTGCATGGGTGGATGTGGACAAAGAGGATAGTGTCAAGTTTCACAAATTCATCATACGTTCTGGGGTATTACTGTTCAAGCCCCGGTCATTCATTGATCCTCGTGAAAAGCTTATCAACCCAAACATTTTAACGTCATTAAAAGAATACTACCAATGGTTCAAAGAGACCAAAGGTTTGGAAAAAGAAGACGTCAGGTTGGGAAATGCCATCAAAGCATTATTCCAATTGAAAAAGTCCGATACCGATGCTGAAGAAAAGTTGAAGTCGATCTTGAAGAGCATCTACCGCCACTCCAAGCAATAAAGTATATGATAACTAATCATAATCATATCAAAAGTTGCCATAATTTAATGGCCCAATTTGGAGAGAAGGAGTTGGAAAAAGGTTGAAAATTCGAAGATTTTACGTAGGAGAACGCCACTCAAAAGCAACAATTTAACACCACCACAAAAGCATCCTTTCAACGACTGGTTCCTTTCATTTTGACCGCTTTTTCAAATTTCTTACTCCTCCCCAATATAGTCACATTCTTATAGTTAGCCTCACCCTCCCTGTATATAGCCAACCATGCCTTACCCCGTTGTAGTGGTTTCCAACCTCCATGGCGACTATACTTCGCTTTTGACCCATGTGACCAGCATCCCTGGACTCTCCCATATCGACATCTTGGTCCAGCCCCAAATCTCCGACTCCTCCACCCTCAATCGCGTACTTTCTCGTCTTTACTACCAGGCAAGAGTGGGTGCCACCACCGCTGGCCATGACCACAATTTCAGTATCAATGTGTTGTTCAACAAGAAGGTAGTACCTCTGGTGATACTGAATTGGAACGTGGTGTTCCATGTGGCCAGCGACTCCGTAAAATTCCTGGCGCCTTCTCTTAGAATCGTCACTCATCATCCAGAACAGCCAGACCAGAATACCCATACTGGTTCTGCCTCTAGCTCTGCTGGTGGGTTTGGTGACGGCGACGGTGACAATGACGGCGAATTACCCAGTTTTGGCTACAAGTCGTTTGGGACCTCGGCAGTGGGAGGAACATTTGATCATATTCATGATGGCCACAAGGTGCTCCTCTCACTAACTTCGTTCATCACCAAATCCAAGTTAATTGTGGGGATTACGGGCCCAAAGTTGTTGGTCAACAAGAAGTATGCCGAGGCTATGGAATCATTCAGTAAGCGCCAACAAAATGTGCTTGATTTTTTGGCGGCCATTCTGAATCCTGGTGACTATTTGGTCGATATCTATAAGATTAATGATGTTTGTGGCCCTACTGGTTTTGTAGGTGAAATTGATGCTTTAGTGGTAAGCGCGGAGTCTTCCAAGGGTGGAGACTTTGTGAATAACTACAGAAAAGAAAGAGGATTTAATGAGTTGCAAATTGTGTCTATATTTGTCATTGGTAGTGATGCCTCCAATGAGGAAAATGGTTGGAAGGGCAAGTTGAGCTCTACCGATATCAGGAAGGAGATTGTAGAAAAATAGACTACCAAACGATTATATTTCTACGATCATTAACATTTTTCGGGTCATTTAATAACATATAAAGCGAGGGTTAATTGATAGAAATACCTTTATCAAATTGACTTTGACGACGTGGGCTACGGTCAGGGTGATCCAAAGCGAACGAAATATTGGTTTGAGATTTACCAACCTCATCAAACAACACCAAATCATTGTTCTCATGATCAATGTATACCCCTTTATCTTGGCTGTCAGCTAATGCAAATTTAATCTTGTCAAGGGCTTGGGTTCCCAATCCTAATTTCTTTCTTAATCTCTCCTTGGTTTCTCCAAAAGTTTCTTCAGGATAAACTGCCAATATAAATGGGACTCCATGATGGAAATTACTATTCTTGTAGAAGTGGAACGCAGGGATTAAATTCAATGTTTTGCTAAGTTTTTTAGCTGTCAAATATTCCAGTTTTTTGAATTCATCATCCAGGAAGTCATCGAGACTCACTGGTTCATCACTAAATCTTTTAATCATATCATGAGAAGATAAAATTTCAACTTCTGCTGGGAAAACTCCCACGTATAAGTCGAGACGTTCATCAATCGATTCAATAGGTTTATCAAATTTCACCAAATCATTATAAGTTTTATTCTTCCCACTCCAAACAAGAAGATGTTTGTAGTATTTCTTAGGTAATTTAACCTTGTGTACTAATTTAGTAATAAGGTCCGAGACGTATCCTTTTTTGGGAACCAATAACTCAAATACTTGATATTGAAGAAGACTAGTTAACCAATGAACTTTGACTGCTTTAAGATTTTCATAATCTTTCAAGTTAATATTCAAAATCTCATATTCAAATGAGTAAATTTGATTCACAGGACAAATCTTAGGGAAGATTTGAGATAATTGATGATGACTCTTCAATGGATGTCTAACTCCTTGGTGATTAACAATGAATATTCTTAAATGGTTTGGATCTACCTTGGAATCAAGTTTACTTGCAATCTTTTCTGCCAATTCGGTATAAGTAGATAAAGTTGAGATCCAAAAATCAAATGTTTTACTAATTTGTTTAGCCACTTCAATTTCATGAGTAGTAACTTCATCATCTTCTGGTTGGGTATTAGCTCCATTTATTCCCTTGGTTTCAGAGTTTGAATCTTCACCATCTTCAGCGACGAAATCACTATCTTCTTCATCCAATTGAGCCTTGAATGGCTTGACCAGTACATGCATTCTTGTCAACAAAAATTTATAGTACTCACGAACATCCTTAAATTGTTGATCGTCAACTAGTTCAGCAGCATTGGATGGTTGGACCGTAATGATATCCCCATTGCTTAGCTCATGCTTCTCAAAAGTTAAATTTGAATCGATTTTTTCAATCTTCGAGTGTGATAATTCTTCATATAAATCAAGGGGTTGAGAATCGGGAAAATTCAAGAATTTGTTTATATCGCCAATGATCAGTTTGATCGGTTCGTGCTTAGCAACCACAACGTGGGTTAATCCCCTCAACTGTTGGGAAATAGGATCAAAATACTTGATGAAAATTAAAATATGTGTTGAATTATCATAGGTGTCGGTAAAAGAATATTCAGGATTCACAGTAGTTCCAGCCTTTTCAATTTTCTTGAAGACATTATCAAATGTGAATACAGCAGGATCTATTGGAGTTTGATCGATAGTAGCTTTATTGATATTTCTCAATTCTTTGTTTAATTCTTCCACAAAGAAAACCAACTCATCATATTTTCTATTGAATGATTTGGAGTAAGTGTGAACGATAGAAGTTCCAACTAAATTGGGTTCAATTGGAGTATCGGCACGGTTGGTGTGATTATTTCTGTGCATAGTTGTAACTAATCTGAAAGGTAAATTCGATAGAGACTTCTCTTCCACCTTAAAAGTCTCATCAAAGTAACCCAATTTTTCACCAATCACCTTATATAAAGATATGAATGGATCATCTTTGGCTACTTTAATACTTAATGGATCTGCAAGAGTACCAGCGAGTGATTCGTCATACAATTTGGCGACTGTAGAATCCAAAGCCAAATCAAACCCAGTAAAATTATTAATAGTGGTAGTGGTGATAAACTTTGCATTCATGAAATAGACCGCTTCTTCCATCGATTGTTCGACCCTCTTTCTTTCTTGAATTTCATATTCAATTTGTTCGGGTATATGCTTAGGAACAGAATCAAGAATTGCCGATTCATCCAGGGGTAAAATCTTATCTAAATCAGTTTCACGATAATAAACCAACATATAAGCAGAAGTGACTCTTCTAATCAAATTTTCTTGTTGTTCTAATCTAGATAATTTAGAAAATTCAGCTTGAGTCAATTCATCAGCACCATAATTTTCTTGGAATACTTGGGATGGAGTTACTTTCCATACTTTATCATCATCAAATCTTAACCAAGTTGAATCATTTGCATTGGGTTTAATCATAGCATAATAGTGCCCGTTGGATATACTCCCCTGATGAACCAATACACCATGGAGTTTATAGTTCCAATTTTGAGACTTGATCGATTCTGGAACTTCTTCATCCAAATAGGGTTTTAAATCGATCTTATCAGGAAATTCATAGAAATCGTCAATCTTCACTAAATCATCAACCATAAAATCATACTCAAATCTTTTTAGTTGCAAATGAAGAACAGGAGGAAAGGATTCAAAAACCACTCCCTTTTTAGCATCCTGATAACCGTATTCATCACCAGCTTGATATTTATTTTCCCCATCAAGCATTTCAATTTCAATGTAGTTTTTGAAAGATTCTTGTAAGGTACGGAATCCCTTAACATTAAGTTGAATATCCCAAAAATCTTCTACTCTTGAAGATTCATATGGAACATTCACACATTTGATATAAGATTTCATTTTACCCACAAAGATATCATTGAGGCTATTTTCCACAGGGGAACCCTTCATGGCAATTTCAAGTTTATCCATCAAAATACGGTTAAGTTCTTGAACATCATGCTGAGTAAATGCATCTGAAGAATCCCAACCAAACGATTTAGTAAGTTCCATAGTACCAACAGGTTCATCCAGGGTAGAAAGTAAGTAGAAAATTCTTTGAAGCGATAAAGCGACTGAAGCCTTAACGTTTTCACTTGAAGAGGCTGTGGTAGGAATCTTGTATACCAATTGTCTAAAGTTTTTTGTTGTGAAATAACTTTGCAATAATGAATTAAGATAACAGGTAGCACCCTGATTATTTAAGCCCACGTAGGAAGTCAGTTTTTTGGAATCATAATCGGCAAAATTATTCCACAATACTCCAGTTGAAGAATCATCAATGACTTTAACATAACCGGTGATATTCAATTTATTGTTCTGAAGAATGGGAGCCAGGTGCACCGGGATGCGAGGGTTATTGGAGTTTGTTATTTGAAGTTGATGGACATCTACAAGGGACGAGAACCCCCAATCGGTCTCATTCTTGTTAAATCTATGGCTGGAGCCACTAGGTAAATGAGCATCAGGGTGGTCGGGATTCCAGAGATCTAACCCAAACTGAGCACACACATACCAATCATCAGATTCGGTAATGGGATGGGGTTCCATATAGATGGAGATCGAGGTGTTATTACTGTTATTACCCCGGGGAAATAACAAGATATTCCACTCATAATCACCACACTTGAACCGGGGTGATCTCACCTTGTCTTGAGACGCAATTGCCGACCAATTGGGAATTTCCCACACGTAATGGGCTTGATCTTTGACAGGGTAGTCAGGAATATGTTTCATGAGCTTATTGGCGATAGATTCGAAGTCATTTGCGGGGGGAGTTGTGGACGAGGTGGAAGAGACGGCGGAGGCGACCGTTCCCGTGGGATCACCTTCAAGCATTTCGATGTCGTCTTCTTCATCTTCATCGTCTTCTATGACCTCCACATCATCCAAGTCCTCCACATCAATGACGTCAGGGTGTTTATGGTAGTCCTGAGGGAGAGTTGTTGGGGAGTCTGCGGCCATTGTGATTGTGGATCAATTGTAGAGTAGGCCGAGATGGAATTGATTATATCAGTAGCAATGGGGGAGATCACGAAAGGGGTTTATGCGTGTTAGTAGGGGAGAACGGAGTTTGCAGGATCGCAGGATCTAGGCAGAAAATCTGCGTAAAATAGCGACAAAATAATTAAAGGTGGAGAGAATTAGCGACAATATTTGTCAGTACGGCATGACCGCTTCCCGTACGCAACAAAAAAAAAGACCGGTGCCAGCAAGGAAACTACAAAGTGGCCATGCAAATAGTGAGCAAGAATAGGGCCCCGTGACTAGTACAACTAGATTTGTCAGTACACGTTTACAAACTGCCACAGGCACAGCTTAAGCACCACTATTACCACGAGAATGATTCAATCACGAGACAACTAATTACCACAGCATCTTGCACATAAGAGAAAGACGTCTTGATGGTTGTCAAAAAGAATAAAAAGGGAATAAAAAGGGCAATAAAAAGGGAATAAAAAGAACAATTCGATAGTCCCTGTATAATTGGTCAAAGTGCCAAAGTATGTACCTTGTTACAACGTAATTTCTTAGAATCATAGACTCTTCTTTTGGTCACAAATCGTCTCTTAGTCACAGACAGTCTCTTAGGGGATAGTTATTTCACAGTAAGTCTCATTACATTCGCGGTGTGGACTGGTGATCTGAAAAAGTTTGAACCACTGAGTACAAGGTGAAGTTCACGCAACCAGTCATATTTATCGGAATCCATGTTTGTTGTTATATGAACAAATGAGGCCTGTTACCTAGCCGATTGTTTATATTACTTAGTCGGAGGTTTCCTGGTTGATATGTTCCACTTATGAAACACGGCTCGTACCCACCTGCTACAGGCGTGAACATACCGATGAGGACTAGGCGAGGTTGCATGCGACAGTAGCGACACATCGTATTTATTCTCGATAGGATCACGACCGTTAACGATGATCAGCATTTTATGATCAAACGTATGAGCTCATTATTAAAATCAGCTAAGGTTGGAAATTGGTGAGTTAACAGCCCGGGTTGAGAGTGTTCCCATACTGTTAGTAGCCCTACCAAAGGAAATTACTGCAGGTGCTAAACAATCAATTTCCTAGCCATGTGAAGTCGTTAGTTGATGTGGTTACCATACAGTATAAGGGGGGAAAAACTTTACAGTAGGAGCGCTAATGTTAATCATGAGGTATAAAATGGAATTATTTTAGAGATTTGCAATTTGCTTGGTAGAGCACTTGTAGAAATTAGTAGTGATACTTAGTGTATAAATTCAGAGAGTTATGATTGATCACCGGCACTAATAATATTAATTAGCAATAGGCTCATGTTCAAACGACCAATCTGATTAGATTGTCACAGCAATTAATGTGATTTTACTCCTTTATTCATATTCTCACTCATTTCTCAGTGCTCACCGATTTTAGATCAAAAATTTACTATTTCAGCCAAATATTCACAAATTTCATAGGCTCCACAATCTTAAAAGCCACCGGCCGTATGAGCCCAATCAGAGCTCATTATCCCAAATGGGATTCTAACCGACCACTCACCAAAATGATTCGGTTCAATCATTATTTTATAAAGTTCAAACTAGATGACAGTCTTACCCCGACGTTTATAGATGTTACAACCAGGTCGATCTGAAACATTCTTCGGAACAAATTCAAGCGATAATCGTAAACTAATTAGATCCCCAACGCAAATCAACGACTGTTATTGGGCGTGCCTACGGCGCGGTCGCGGATGTTGAAGGAAGAATGGGCTCACCATTATTTAATATAGGTATAAATGTATTATATTATAAAGAGATGAGGTAATTATATCGGTATTATAATAATCTTGGTACCAATAAATCCCTGCCAATCAGACAACAAGTCTTGGTATCTTGGTATCCACCAATTTGTTCAAGATCTAGACCAGTGCCTGCGGCGTATCCCGGACACCATGCCACACGCTCGCAACGGTAACCCTTTTTGGTGCGCCGACACAAAAAGTAAACATTTTTCGCACCACATCGTCAATTGTCTCGCCACGCACTCCCTCCCGATATATATATTTTTGACACTTCCATCAGTTTTTTTTTCTTTAGCCAACCAGGTTATTCTACAGTCACTCCTTCTACTCCATAGATAAGCCAACGTTGTCACTCGTGATGTTGTTCAAGTCCTTCGCTACCGCCGCCCTCGTGGCCTCTGCCCTCGCCGCTCCTTTGCACCACCACCATCAACATCAAGAAAGAGATGTCGTCACCAAAGTCGTTGTTGTTACTGCCGGTAACGGTGATGACACTTTGACTTTCGCCAACGAACCTACCACCACTCCTACCGCTGCCCCTACCGCTGCTCCTCAAAACGAACCATCCGTGGTCCCAAGTCAAGCTTCTTACTCATCGGTGGCTGCTTCTGGTTCTTCTTCCGTTCCTCAACCATCTTCTGGTGGTGATTTCGACGGAGGTGCCAAGGGTATCACTTACACTCCTTACTCCGCCGATGGCCAATGTAAGACCCAAGGTGAAATTAACTCTGAACTTAAGCAATTGGCTGGTTACTCCATCATCAGACTTTACGGTGTTGACTGTAACCAAGTCGCTGCTGTCTTGTCTGCCAAGGCCCCAGGTCAAAAGATCTTTGCTGGTATCAACAATGTTCACAGTATCTCTTCTGACGTCCAAACCTTGATTTCTGCTGTCAAGGCTGCTCCAGGTGGTTGGGATAACATTTACACTGTTTCTATTGGTAATGAATTGGTCAACTCTGGTCAAGCCAACCCAGGTCAAGTTTCCGGTTACATTCAAGAAGGTAAGTCTGCTTTGTCCGCTGCCGGTTACACCGGTCCAGTTGTTTCCGTTGATACCTTCATTGCCGTTTTGAACAACCCAGACCTTTGTAAGTACTCTGATTACGTTGCCATCAACGCTCATCCATTCTTCGATGGTTTCATCACCGCTGACAAGGCTGGTGACTGGGTCCTTCAACAAATCGAACTTGTTGCTTCCAAGTGTGGTTCCAAGTCTGTTTTGATCACTGAAACCGGATGGCCATACCAAGGTAACAACAACAAAGAAGCTGTTCCTTCCAGATCTAACCAAAAAACCGCCATCGCTGACATCAAGAGCAAGTGTGGTAATGACGCTTTCTTGTTCTCTGGTTTCGATGAAGCCTGGAAGGCCGATGGTGAATTCAACGTTGAAAAATACTGGGGATTCCTTTCCGAACAAACTTAAATGACAGTGATTACTGACCAGGTCTAAGAGTTGTAATAACTTCTGATTCTCGTCCATAATCCCAAACGCTACGTCTATTGATTTTTTTTTATATTATACCATTTTTACCGTTTACGCTGGTGGTTTCATGTACTCTTACTTCTTCCTTTAGTTCTATTCCGAGCTCCGAGCCGTTTCAGCAAGGGAACGAAGATGTCTACGAAAATCTCTGTTGATGAAACCCCGGCTTGGTTGCTCGTTTCAACCTCTCTCTATCTCTTTGTTTAGTCAATTAGTGTATGGCTGTCTAAATTTCAGTAGTCGCGTCTGTAAATAAACCAATCGGGAAATGTTCCGTTTTAGGTACCGAAAAGTGTTTCCAACCGCTTGCCAACGCTTCTACCCGTTCCAAATGAGGAAAGACCTAAGCATAGAATTACAAAGTTCATAATTATCCGATTGCACTGGTTTATTATATTGGCGCATTATCACATAATTCATACATTGGTGGTTCACAATTGCACTTGGTTAATCACCAATTGTTGCATATTAATTACAACCTCTGTTTGGAAAATATCCCTATTGAATTTGTAAACAGTTTATTATTACCCAATAACAAATTGATATTGCTTAAAAAATTAGTCGAACTAAAATATACACTAGTTGAATTGGATGTCGTACTCACAATTGATCAAACCAGCTAAAAACTGTTTTCTTTGTTGAATCAATTTCTTGTTTTGTACTTCCAATAATTTTTCTTCTTCATGAGTATTCAAATATGCATCTAAATTAGCATCCCAAATTCCTGGTAAATCAGATTGAGTCAGAAAATGGTCTCGGTGATGTTCTACCACATTAATACTATCATTATCCCATTCGTCACTATTCACGTATTCGGCAATTCTTGAAAGTAACTCTTCAAGGTATATTACCATGAGATTTCTATTGGCACTAGTACTCATCACTATATGTGAAATGAACAGTTGCTTAAATCCGTACTCAACGAATACTTGATATAATTCTTTTTGATTTGTAGCATGCTTTATGACAGGCTTCAATTGAGCTACGGTATCTTCCCAATTTTCAAGAAATTCATACCCATTAGGATACAAGATATCACTAAACCGGAAGGATCGGTCAAGGTATCTTACTTTGAGTAATGGTTCTGGTCCATCCATGGTAGATATTACTGCAATCTCATTGATGTTGAAACTTGCAACTTCAGATGATTCTGGGGTTTTATATTGAGTTTGGCTTTCGACTTGTGCCAGTTCAAATTTTACCTCTGTACTATATTCCCCAGTTTTCTGCCTCTTATGGTTACCTTCATATGTGTCACCATATTGCTCAAGTATTTGAGGTAATCTAACCAATGCAGATTCATCATCTTCATTTGCAGTTGAATAATTGTCTTCTCCATCACTAGCTTCAGGTAATCCTGCTTGATTGTTTAAATACACTGATCCTCCTGACAGGTTTTCTTCCAGTGCATCTTCATCACTTCCTTGTAGTTGAGCTAATGTGGGTGGAGGTATACTCGTGGACTGAGATCTACTACTGATCAAAACCTCATCAATATTTGAACTCTTGGTTTCTCCAATTTCTTCATCTAAAGCATTTTCCCCATAAACATCAATTGGTGGTTCCTTACGATAGCGCGATCCAACCAATTCTCTAATTGCTTCACTACCCTTTTGGGCATCTCTTACTATTGATAAGGGTTTTGGTTCAATTCTTTCGGCAATGGATTGTTCATAGTATTGGATATAGTTGGAAATAGTACCTGCAGTTACGTATTTCCTATAGTGATCTCTCCATGAGTGAAGACTGTGCTTAGGAGCTTTTCTGTGCACATCATTGAAGAATGAGTAGGGTAATTTGTGAGCTTGATCTAAAGATTTATTTTCGAACAAAAGGTGTTTTTTTGCTTCCACACACATAACGTAGTCTTCTTCAGCTGTATACTTATTTTTGATGGTATCTGGTAATTGATCAATTCCCAACCTAATTTTTTTACCCAGTTCAGTACGTACAGGTGTTCCCGTTTCATCTACCTGGTATACGTAGTGTAAATGTTTTTTCAAATGTTTTCGGTATCTGCTCCTAATCGAGTTACCAGTATGATCTCTCAACATTTCTTCAGTAGCCAACTGGTCAAAAAAGCTATGACTGTCTCTGTACTTTGGTTGCATTCTGATTCTTCGTAATATATATTCATCTTTTTCAGGGGTGAATTTACTATGTCCTCTGGTGGTCTTGACTGGTTTCACTTCCAGAATTTCTTTGGAATGTAATCCAAACTGATAGTCTTTAGGATCAAGCAAGTGACCCGTGGCCACACAATCATCAATATACTTAATAGAATATACGTTTTTGCCTCTAATAGGTTGATGGGAGATGTACATCACATGATTCGATGTTTTGGTACCAATGTTGGGGGGTTCTGCATCGATAATGATACCTCCATTATGGATGATCTGTGTTTTGTAACGGTATCGATCAGGTTCGTTTGAAGGAATGATGAAAAGCATAGTCAGACCATCAGAAAGCGTGAAAAGGGAATGTCTAGAGTTAACATCGTTGACTCCAGCATGACCCACATTTGGTTCTATAGAAGCACCCTCTGGGGCAGAGTCAAATGACACTTCCTGGTAGCTCATGTGTGTTGACGATAAGAAGGATTTGTGTGGAAAACCGAAAGTTTGCAGCCTGAACTGATGCTTGGATGTTTATAGCAGTACGGTTGTTTTGATGGAAGAGTCGTGACACAACCGCGACGTGCGAAACGGTCACTTTAGGAAACTCAAAAGGAACTGGACCCGTTTAATTGTGGTATATTCTACCCAATACTATCTTGTTATTGCGGACCTTTAGATATGTACGATTCTCCTGTTATTTCAGTTTTTTTTGTTTTTTTTGTTTTGAAATTTTTATGTATTAACTACCTTGGATAATTAGGTTCACCGTGACGTTTGAGTGTTGTGATACCAGTGGACAATTTACATTAAAATAAGTGATGGTACCAATATATTCTGAATAGAATAGTTATGGTAAACCAGTACCATTTCAATATATTCTTGAAATACTTTATTGGTCACCAGCGTGTTCATTACGATTTGAACAAGGCTAAATCGAAGTAGTACTTAAAAAGTACCAACATGCAGAATTAGGTGTATATACAAAGAGTACCATATTTCCACCCACTATCAGTACCCAATTATACAACTTGATCATGAAAATGACTACATGGAATCTACAACTTTCAATATTACCATACATAGTCCGTGCAACATAAATCATAACCTAACTGGCACGAAGCCAATAAATACTCTGACTAAAAGAAAAAATCACCAACTAATCCAATGGCTCCAATAGCAAACCCTACACCAGCCACCGAGGACCCCAATACATAGGAAGACTTCAACGACCCTAAATCGCTTACGATTTCCTTTTTGATGAGTGCGGTTTCTACTTCTTGCTCAATTGAAGTCACAGGTTCGGATGCATTGATGGTAGGAGAATTGACAGCAGAGGTGACGGGAGTCGATCCGGTGGTGGTGGAAGATTCTTCATCAGAAACATGGATATACGATTTACCCAAAGAATCATCATCACGAATATCATCTTGAGATTGATCCTTTACCACCTCTTGAACAACAGGTGCCACTTGTGGTACAACTCTTTCTTTCAATTCTCTTTCTTCAGCTCCCAAAAGTCTGGCTTCGTACAGGTAAGCTTGTTGATACAAACCAGCAATAGCAGTTGGAGCTCCAAGAGCAGCATAAATGAGGTATGGATGTTTCCCACTAGGAGGCGCGTATGAATAGGCCAAAGCAAGCAAACCACTGGATAAAGATCCCAAAAGCAACCCCACGGCTCTGGAGCCAAGAATCAAAGTTTTAATTTGATAATAATACGTCTGAAATGACACTGAAGGCGAATAGTTCTTGTTCAAGTCGGCTATCAAGGAAGGAATGACGGATAATGCTTGATATGACAAAGATCCAGACAACAATCCCAAGGAGGTAACACCTATGACCTTGACAGCAGTAATACAAGTACCCATGATGAGTTTATGAATCTAAGATATGAAGTAGCAGAGTAGCTTGTGAGAAAGAAAAGCTGGTGATTAAATCCCCTGATTACATAAGAAAAGTTGATGGCGGTGGCAATCATCAGCCATTTTAACATATAATTTAGGATCCACCCACCATGTACTACATTGATTCTCTACAGGTTAACAGATCATTCCGTTACATATCGGTGATTAATATTGTTACCACCTTTTGGGGCACTTGGGCGCATAATAGTCTGATCCCATCAAACAATTTGTGAGTTAATCCCTGTTTTTTGTGCGGTAATTGTTATTTTAACCATTCCGGAAGCTTTTCTGGATCTATGGTTACCGAATTTATATCAAAACTCTCAATTAATAATTCTACCAAAATTCTTCCCCCTCTAGCTCCGGTAAATCTTCTATATTCTTCAGAAACACTGGCCAAATTCCATCCTTGTAATCTTCTTAAACATCCAATCACTGTCCCTGTACGATGACGACCCATTCCACAACATACCAAAAGTGGATAATTTTCTCTATTTACAATTAATTCGAGTGCCTTCTTAATGGTTGCTTCATTTAATGAATCCCATGGATTCATTTGTCCATGACCATAAGTTTCATCAATTAACCCCACAAATTCGATTTTAATATTGGAATCATTACAAAATTCCAAAAAGTCTTCCAGTGGTTCCTCACTTGCCAACCATAGTATTACCTTTAAATTAAGCTCTTGTAAAAATGATTGGTTGATGATGGATGGCTGACCTGATCTGTATAACTGACGTTCCACAGGGCAAAAGTTAAGTGGAGGAATAATACGAAGTGTGGGGGGTCTGACAATCTTACGAACATTACCATCGGGGTGGTTGGTATCAGTACTAACCTCCATTATGACGTTATGATTATTATGACGATGCGATTACTATGCGATGACAATGAAATGACGATGATGTTGACGAAGTTAAAAGTGCTTTAGAATGAAGTAGGTTGGGGTTAAAGGACTGTTCGATATGTTCAATAATGAACCTGAATAGCGGCGGCACGTGCGCGGCGTTCTCTCAACTCTGAAAAAGTTGACGTGGTTCGTTCCATACAAATCATATACCATGACCAAAAAGGAAGTTGCCATCAAAAAGGCCCAAGCTCAGACCGGTAACACTTCCGGTAGCGTCACTGCTGCTCAATCCAAAAAGTTGGCCAATTCTTTTGGCGAATTATTCGGGGCAATCTCCACCACATACTCAGATTATACTCATAGTTTAACACCAAGATTGAAGTTAATAGATTTGTTTTTGGTGTTTTTGGTAGCATTGGGCATTTTACAGTTTGTTTATGTGATTCTTGTGGGTAACTTCCCATTCAATGCCTTTTTAGGAGGATTTATTAGTTGTGTGGGTCAATTCGTCTTATTGGTCAGTTTACGTTTACAAATTAAAGCTCCGGAAGTTGTTGAACAACCAATTGTGATTGAAGAAGATGCTGATGTTATCACCACAACTACTGCCACCACCACCACTACCACCAACAACAATACATTTAAAGAAGTTAGTCCAGAAAGAGCATTTGGTGATTTTATCTTTGCCAGTTTAATTTTACACTTTGTTGTGTATCACTTTATTAATTAGGAATGATTAAAACGAGACAAAATTATATTAGTATTGTAGTGCCAGGACGACTAGTGTCCAGTACATTAAATAACTAAACAATTAACTAAAACAATACTAAAGTATTGAGAAGAAATAGAGATGTCAGAGCCTGAAATTAATAATAATAATAAAATTTAATTTCTAATAGCCCTGTTTTTAGACCTATTATAACTATATCCAAAACTGGATATTAATTGATCTGGTAGGGGCCTAGACTTAGACAATCACACAACAACCAGACTTATCTTTACTTTCAGAACCAGCATTAGTATTTGCTTGTTGTTGTTTTCTTGGAGCGGGTTTTGCTGGGGTCTGAGGCTTCTCAGAACCGGCTTGAGGTTGCTGATTCGGTTGTTGTGAAGGAGTTTGATTACCATTTGTAGAAGACACAACGCCAGTATTGGTATTTCCTGGAGAAATTGCACTTTGATTGGTTTGTTTATCTTCTGATTCAATTGTTGCAGAATTTTGGTCTCTAATAGATCTGACCAAATCATAAAATGCTTCTTCAACATTAATTCTTTGCTTTGCCGAAGTTTCCAAAAATTGACAGTTAAAAGATTTTGCTAAACTTAAACCTTCTTCATAACTAACTTGTCTTTCAATTTCTAAATCACATTTGTTACCTACCACTAAAACTGGTACATCATCAGAATCCTTCACTCTTAAAATTTGTTCATAAAAGGATTGTAATTCTTCCAATGAATTTTTAGAATTAATGGAATAGACGAGTAAGAATCCTTCACCAGTTCTCATATATTGCTCTCTCATAGCACTATATTCTTCTTGACCAGCAGTATCCAAAACATCCAACAACACTTGTTCTTTATCAATGGTACATGGTTTACGATAAGAATCTTCAATGGTTGGGTCATATTCATCAACAAAGTGACTTTGAACAAGTTGAATGGTTAATGCTGATTTACCAACACCACCACCTCCAACAACGACTAATTTGTATTCTTTCATTATGGGTCTATGATGGCAAGCGAGAGTTACTTTATTTGAAAAAAAAAGTGGTGTAGGGCAATAGAATTTGATTTTAAGCGCAGAAGGTTCCAAACAGTTTTTCTATATCGACGTTTTCGTCACGACTACTTTTTGTGGGTGAAAATTTTTAACTCCACTAACTAAATCCAATAAAGGGAATGTAACGCGCAATAGTATTCAACTAATTAATATAGATTAGGTAACTATAGTAAGCGGGGACAATATGTCACCAACTTAGCATAAAATGATCAATAACTAAGAGGGGTTGGGGAGGCTGGTTTCGAGATAAATGATGTCAAATTTGTTAATGAATGACAACTATCAATAAATTGATGATTGTATTGATTGTCAAATGTTTACCCTGTAAAACTAAATTTAGTGTTTGCTGTGTTGACTGTTGTTCGAAACACCGCCTCACTCGTCTTTACCCTGAAATCGGCAGTTCCATGTTAACCATAGCCGAGATTCACGTGAAATAACCCTGGTTTATAACGGGGGGAGGACTTATCGGATCTTATCAGTATAGTCAACAGGGATTTTGAGTATGATTCAAACTTCTATTGTTCATGTTTGATGAATATATGTATTTCAAGCACCAGAGTCAAATTGTGCATACATTGTTAATCCGATCATCTTCAAAAAACTTGAGCAATACTGGCCGAGGTGACGTATAAGCGAGTCCCCTCTTTTCATCAGTCTGTATTATTCTGCCTTACCACCAGCCGTGCGTCTGGGCTCAAATCTTGAGCAATCTATCATGTATAGTTCAATATGTATAGTAAAACTTTCGGTTAAAAAACCAAAGATTTCTATTATTTTAATTGAGTAAATTATGAATAATTAGCGGGTACCATGTTAATTGAGAATATTGAACGAACAGTTTTAAAATAATAATCTGTTTAGAGATAGGGGCGATCTTAATGCACCTACAACTATCTGTGGAATTTCAAGTATTCCAGTAAATTATGCAGCAGAAACACCGCATTAACAGAAGTAAGATATTAACGTACTCACATCGGTCTTCCCTTATGGCCATCATAACAGGGTAGTCTAACCTCGGCATTGTTCAAAGACTGAATTGTATCATCACCTCCACGTGATAGTGGTCGTATATGGTTAGTTAGATGTGTAATTTAAGCGAGGCTATAAATTTGCCTTACTACACCGTAAAAATGATAATATGCATTTCGTCGTAACATCATCGAGTGTATACAAACCTACCTCAAGCAATTATGTATCAGCCCGCCCTAAACAAATTACGTAAGATCATATCCCTTCCTAGTTAGCCAATATTATTTAACATCGTGTTTAACCCTTACCAGCTCGAAAATGTTCAACATATGCCTTACAAGAATACTATTATACAAACTTTAATTCTTAAGTCTCAGCCTCAAAAGCATTACAATCAAAATATAATGGACCGAGACTATACAAACTGAAAGACGAATTCACTAACCCCATAAACTGAAAGAAGTTTTTACTAACCCGAGTTTTCCTATACCTTTCTCAATTTTTTCATCTTCACCAAACAATCATCACAATACCATTTACCTTTGGGTGGGTTTTTGAATCCGATACACGGCAAGTGGAACCATTCTCGTTTACAATCGTCACCATCACATCCCACCATCTCTCCAAATGATACCTGATTACAGTAACAATATGTGGGTTCATTTGAACCAGTTTTGGTATTGGTGTTGGGTTGATTATCGGCTCTGAACTTACTTTCTCTTCCTTCACCATCTGAATTATTGTTACTTCTGTCATCTTCTTTTCTTGGTTTACTCTTCTTTTTTGTAGGATTGATAGAAGGAAGTCCATTGGATGGCGTGGTGGGTCGAGGAATATCTTCATTGACTTCTTTTCTTGGTCTCTTCTTATTAGTAGCTGTATTGGATCCACTGGCACTATTGTTACCACTTCTTGACTCCAGAGGTGTCACTTCTCTAATTCTCTTCTTCTTACCCAAACCATCGTCTAAATCTTCTTTAGTGGCCTTTTTGGCAGCAAGTGCTTCTCTTCTACTCTCACTTCTTTGTGATTGTGCAGATCGATCAGCACTAGATGATATTACTGAAGAAGAGTCCATAATCATGGCCGGATGGTTCAAGGGCCCAATCCTTATGGATTCAGGAATCTCATTGTTGTTGATGATAAGCTTGTAGTCATTGTTAATTCTGAACATATGCTTGTTTAGAAGTTCGGTAGCCACCGAGGTGACATGCATCTTCTCTTCCAAACATGGAATTATTTCATTGATCTTCTCTTTGATGAGTCCCAATCGTTTCAACTCACTGGGCTTGGACGATTGTGGGGTTTGTGAGCTCTTGGATGTTTCTGGAGACACCTCTTTCTGTGCTGGCTGATGTAAATCGTCAATATACTTTTCTATCAAGTAGTTGATTTGAGGAACGGTGTTGATACATTTGGCATCGATCTCCTTGAGCAAGGTGGAGTACTTGATGAGGTCCAACGGCAACGCCTCGAACGCATCGCTGATGTCATTCAATCCCGGTAAAAGCTCATTGATATTGCTGATGGTCTTGGCTCGTTGCTTGTACTGTTGGAAGTGATGCTGGTTCTGTTGGGTCTTAAGTCTGTTGATAAGACGCTGGGACTTCTGCCGCGATGGAAGCTCTTGGTATGCCATGGGAATGGTAGTTGTCTACGGAAGGATGGATAATCCAGGACGGTGTGGTGTTGATGTAGATGGGCAGAGTTGCGATAGGCGGAGACCGGTGCGCGCACGACCTGGGTGCAAATGGAGCCGGAGTGAATGAGTCGAGATAGTGAGATTGTATGAGGGAGAAATAAAGAAGAATAAAACCGAATTGGGGCGTGACTTGCTCCTAGTGAGTACTTAGCAATGGTAAGAATTGTTTAGCTGACGAGATTCATTTCTTTTGGAATGTTTACCTCATTTTGACAAGTTTACCTCATTTTGACAAGTTTACCTCATTTTAATTCATTTATATTAAGAGGATTTTCAATATTCATTTTCAGTGAAAAGTCTAAATAAAGCAGATAACTATATGGATATATATTCAGAAGCATATCGGGTGTTTACTTTCAAGCATAGTGGCATCATTCTACACTTCTTGGTTCTAGTTGGAATGAAAAAAATTGAGGAAAATATAAGCAGTTAATTACAGTAAATTTAAAATTCTGCATAATTCACCGAAAATAGAATCACGCTAGATCTGTTTATTCACAGGGGTCGTAGTAGAAAGCACAAGACTTTTATCAGACTCGTATTACTCGTAAATGCAGCTTTTATAAGTTCCACCAGACCAGGATAGATCCGATTTATGAACCGAGCCTGGCTCAATCATTTATCCCATGAACACATGCTGCACCGGTTACTAACTCCCAGCCGAACCGCAATTAATTAGGGTCTTGACTTGGTCTGACTTGGTCTTGACTTGGTCTTTACTTATTAGGTCTGACTTGGTCTTGACTTGGTCTGACTTGGTCTGACTTGGTCTTGACTTTGCACTGATCACCCGAAATTTTATCAACTCTAAACTCCGGGCTCCTTATTCTTTTCATTTTATTTCTTAATTCTCTTAATTTTATGCTTCGCAGCCATTGGCCAATGAGCACTTCCAAGCTGAACCAGTTTTAGTTTTAGTCCAGTTTAGTCCGACCCATGGCCGCAACCTGTAAATATGTCACCGTAAACCTGCATCCTGGCTGTGGTTCAACAAAGGATCGGCGGCCCTAAAAAAAATCTTCTCACCTAAATAAAATGAGAATCGCCATACTAATTCATGGGCACTAAAAGGTTTATTGCTGGCTAAAATTTGTAGCAGAGCTGACTAATAAACCGCTCGTATGAAAAGGGCCCTATTGCCGCCGCCCCCAACGCCACGCCACGGTCGTGCACCCGGCAACGCGTAATTAGACGGCGTGAGTTTGAGTTATGATGATGAGACCTATTAGCATCTGTCATGTGATACGCTATCATCGCCATCGAGCAATGGTAGGCCGCTAGCCCTTTGACTGGTCACCTATTTCTGAGATCAATTTCTGTGATCAAGAGTGAACAGTTTCAAATCTCCTAAAAAAAATTGGCCAGTGATTAATCCGCCAGTGATTAATCCCAAAAAAATTCTTGCTGCACGCCACACCCGGCCGTCTACAATACCCAACCCACTCCCAACTTGGCATCATTTCATATTAATAACCTGGCTTTATACAGGCGTGGACCCCCACAGAACTCGGAAAGACTTTAAATAATTGAGACCAGTAATTAGCATCGGTATTGGTGAACTAATTGGGAAAGTCGACTGTGGCTGTTTATTATATTCAGCGATATTTCACCATTATCAAACACTATTAAGACGTGTCGAATCACACAATCTGACCTGGAAACAGCCCTGGAGCACGCGGCGACATTTATCACTACATACTTATATCTGGCAATTCCAGTTTAAGGAAATCCACCCGTATATCCAACCTCCTCGCTGATTCTCATTTTTTTGACGTTTCCTTATCTCTGGCTTGTTAATGCTAGCCTTGAAATCGTATGGAACAAGACAAGCCACAATTGGATCGGTCGTTGTATCATAGGAAAAAGATACAAATAAGTGACCTTGACCAACGTCGCCCGGAGTTTGATTCCCTGATAGATCCCAAATATTATCCTTTGAAAACCACCATGTTTCTGCCTCAACCTCGACCAACCAGTCCTTTGGTAGGTCAATCTCCTCCTAATAAAAAACTACGAGGTGATAATAATGTTGGTTCTCCTAATAATGGTGGTCCTTCAAATCTCAATTATTTTTTACCTGATAGACATACCCCTGGTCAAATAGGTCAAAATGTATCATACACTCGAGGCTTTAATAATGTTCAGTCCCATAAAAATTCTCCTGAATCATTTAGTCCCTCCATCAACCCTCATAAGGAAAGCGCGGAAAGACATAGAAGACAGGGTAGTGATAGTGATGAAGATGAACGATTCTTACGATTGGCTCGTGAAGCCCTAGTGGCCACTGCTAATGGCGTAAATCCTTCAGGTTCAACTTTGGTAGATCCAACCATTCAAGATCTTTTAAGACGTTTACAATATGCTGCTTCTCCTCATGGGAATCCTATAAAAAAATCTGATAGTATAAGAGCAAATGAAAGTGGTCAGTTGATGATTCAGGGATTTTATCAACAATTTCCAAACCTTAGTAATGATATATTTATGGCCAACTCCGAAAAGTCACAGGGTACATCCTCAACCACTAATAATAGATCCACGAATCATCCTAGTTCATATAATGATGGTTGGAACTTTTTAATTGGTGAACCAGTGACCTTAAAAGGTGTTCCATATAAAGAAGTTGAAGCAGCCGAAGCTCGCAAGAAGCTTGAAGAAGAGGCAGAAGAGGAGGAAGATGATGAAGATGATGATGACGATGAGGAGAAACACGCTAGTTCAATAACCCGCAAACCATCAACAGTTGATGACCCTAGTCGAAAATTCTTATGTCCTAAGTGTCCTATGTCATTCCGAAGATCTTCAGACTTGAAACGTCACGAAAAACAACACTTGGTCATTCCACCTAATATTTGTGAACTTTGTGGGAAGGGATTTGCCAGAAAGGATGCTTTAAAAAGACATATGGCTACCCTTACCTGTAAAAGAAATGCTGACAAGAAATTGTATACTGAGAATTTAAAGTATCTTGAGGATAAACGAAGCGGTGCTTCGTATCTCGACAGACCTTGAGGCACAACGAAGCAGTGCTTTGTTTGCCTTGACTAGTTACTAGTCCTTTCGCAGTGAATCCGGTACCTCCTGCGCTGTATCATAAGTTTAATTCTACGTTCTAGTGTAATTTGCGGCATAAGTAGTGTATAAAGCTAGGATGACATGATGAGATAAGCACGGAGTTGATATGTGAGACTGCCGTCTTTTCAGTTTTGTCTCCCTATTGTGTTTTGAGTATCAAATTTTGACACGGGTATAATTTGACACAAATGTTAGTGGTGATATCTCCGACTTTATGACCGTTGTGTTTTTCACTTAATTTTTTGCTTGCGATAATATTTTAAATACTGATTAATCATGACCTTACCCAATGTCACCAATTGCCACTTGTTGTCATCGGGATCCATCAGCCTGTCCACCAATTCTCTCTCATCCTTCTAAATTCCCTCAGGTACCGGTGATGAGTTATAAAACGTCAACCGGGATTATCCTATCATAGAGTTTCAAACCATGGCTCCCAATTTCGCAGCCATACCCAAGTTACCCCTGGATCAATTCGGCTCGGTACAGTCTGCTACACCCAACTCCACTGTAAATCACTGTGATTCATACGTTTCATCACGGTTGTTCCGGTGACTCCATTTCGCCTACTGTTGCTCTCACCACCACCACGACCACCACCCAGTCCCTGGCTCGTCATCTCATCGGTTCGGGGGAGCCGGAGTCTGTCACATGGTCCCAACATCCTCCCACCCGACTCACGTGCACAGTTCTGATTTTCAGGGTATGACATCAACAATACCTCTATCAGATTCGGGCTACAAATGACCCATTTTACCATTGGTGGTGTCCCGCGACCAATACCGAGGTCCACTCCGACCGTTGTGCGCACAAGCACCGCTCAGACCGAGATAAGACCAGGCGAAAAAGGACCAGGCGAAAAAGGACCAGGCGAAAAAGGACCACAAGGGTAATAAACTCCATACCGCTAGATCATATAGTACTACCCTCTCCCTCCCTCTTTATATATACACACCACCGTACTATATACTTCAACAAGCCCCAGATTTCCCTAATTTATACTAACGTTTTTCTCGCAAAATTGCTAGTCCTCACACTTCCATCTAGTCCGGTAATTTGCCTCCTCGGCACAAATTTCTTTTAGATCGTTATAAATACCTATGGACTCCAGGGATCATTAACAAATTGTTTCGTTCTACCATTTTTCAACTTCGTCGTTATACCATGACTGCCGCCGAAAGATTGCAACAGTTAAACAACATTTTGGCTCCTAATGCCACCAGTGCCAGACAATCATTGTCCCCTGACCACCCTTTTAAGATTGCCGTCATCGGATCAGGTAACTGGGGAACTACGATTGCCAAAGTATTGGCAGAAAATGCTCTTGCCAGACCCCACTTGTTCAAGCACTACGTCCACATGTGGGTATTTGAAGAAAAGATTGATGGTCAGAATTTGACTGAGATAATTAATACCAAGCATCAAAATGTCAAGTATTTGCCCGATGTCACTTTACCTGAAAATTTGGTGGCTGAACCTAGCGTGGTCAAGACCGCTCAAGATGCTGACTTGATTGTGTTCAACTTACCCCATCAGTTCTTGCCAAAAGTAGTCAAGCAATTGAAGGGCCAAATCAAACCTCAAGCTAGAGCCATTTCTTGTCTTAAGGGTTTGGAAGTTACCCCAGAGGGCTGTAAATTATTATCCACCTATATCACCGAAAACTTGGGCATTGCTTGTGGTGCTTTGTCAGGTGCCAACTTGGCTGGTGAAGTTGCCAGAGGTAAATGGTCCGAAACTACCGTGGCCTACAAGCTTCCTTCTGATTATCTTGGAAGTGGAAAGGATATTGATAGAGCCGTGTTAAAGGCAGCATTTGCTAGACCTTATTTCCATGTGAACGTCATTGAAGATGTGGCCGGAGTTTCTGTGGCCGGTGCGTTGAAAAACGTGGTTGCATTGGCTGTAGGCTTTGTTGAAGGTCTTGGATGGGGTGACAACGCCAAATCTGCCATCATGAGAGTGGGGTTATTGGAAACCATCAAGTTCTCAACTACTTTCTTCCCAGAATCTGCACAATCCACATTCACAGGTGAATCCGCTGGTGTGGCAGATTTAATTACCACTTGTTCTGGTGGTAGAAACGTTAAAGTGGGTAGATACATGGCTAAAACAGGTGCTTCTGCTGAAGAAGCTGAAAAGGAATTATTAAATGGTCAATCTTCTCAAGGTATTATCACTGCCAAAGAAGTTCATGATTTATTGACTAATGTCAATAAAGTGGATGAATTCCCCTTGTTTGAAGCCACTTATCAAATTATCTATGGTTCTGAATCCATCGATAACTTACCCTCGTTATTAGAAAGAAAGTAGATGTATTATAGATCCAATAGACTTCCATTACAATTATCAAATATCCCATTTATTAATACCTTGATAAGGTTAATTTACATTTTATTTTAAATGTCGTAGTATCACCATAATTGTTACAATGATTTTTATCACTTATGATTATGCTATAATTAAAAACAAAAAAAAGTATTAAGATTTAACGACAATAATTTTTTTGATCATATCTTAATTTTCTTTTCATTATTTCCGTCATCTGCTTCCGATTTTCTCTTTCTTTCATGCTTGGCTTTATACTTTACCAAAAATTTATCCATAAATATAGTACAGTATTCTTTAATTTTCTTTAATTTGTGATTATCCAACTCTTTGGGAGGACTAGCAACTGAATCTTTTTTCAATTCTTTTGCTACCAATGATTTCACAATATCTTTGGCACATCCTTTAACATTATCCCGACCAATTTCTGCTTCGTATTTCTTCAAAACATTGGGTATATGTTTGGCCAAAACATGGGTCCATTTTTTCTCCAATATTTCTGGTGAATTTTTGGAGTTGGATTTTTTAGAGTCTTTATTCTTTGATCGTCTTTGTTCCTCTTTCTTTAATTTATCCTGAATCTTATTTCTTTCTGCAATTTGTTTCTTCTTTTGTTCATCCCCGGATTTTTTGATAAGTTCTTGTAATTCTCGTTCACGTTCTTGTAATTTCAAAAATTGTTCTTCCTTTTCTAATCTTAATTTTTCTTCAACTTTTTGTGCAACAAATGCTTCTCCTCTAAATGATTTTGTTGGTACCCCACTATCCTTATGACCATTGGATGATCCTGTATGTCCATTACCAGATCCTTGTCCTTTGTTTCTATATTTAGGATCTTTACCTATTTTTGGACCAGTTGGAACTGATGATGTAGGTCTTTCCCATCTTGAAATGTTTAAGTCTCTATGATAATAATAATTATTCTTTGTGTTTTCATCATATGCCATTTCCCATCCTTCCGGTAAACTTTCTGCTCCAACTGAAGCTGATCCAGATTCAGGTTCTTCTGAAGTTTCTTCCACTCTAGGAGATCTTGAACCTTTCCTTCCATATGAAGAATTAATTTCAGATTTGGTTTTAGGGATTCTATAAGCCATTTGTAAATTACCCCATTCTTGTAATAAATCACTGGCTAATTGTTTAATCTCATCATTAGGACTAAATTCTTGTAAATCTTTCACCACATTTTCAATTTGAGAAGATGAGATTTTATTTCTAGTAACTTTAGGCCATTTGCTAAGAATGGTCAATATTTGAAGTACTAATTCATCATCAACACCTCTAAATTCTTTTATGAGAGTAGAAAGAGTTTTATATCCATGAAATCTAACAATTAAAGAATTTACTCCATTATCATTTGTTTTGTAAATTCTTTGAATTAATTTCCGGACAATATGTATATCTTGAGGTTTCATTAAAGCACCCATAACTTTTGAAACATCTGCCTCTATAACAGGAGTGGTTTCAATTGATTTGATGAACATTTCATTGATGATAGCATCTTCCGCTTGTTGCTTGGATCTGAGATGTTTGTTTTCTTTCAACCATTGCTTTTCTTGTTTTGCAGTAACCCCTAAAGCTTCAGAAATTCCATCGGGTAAAAGAAGTGCAGCATCGGTTTGAGTTTTCCCACCCATAAATTTGACACAGTTGGGTTCACCACAGTAACAAGGTTGAGATTGGGCACCATAACGATCGACATTATAATCAAACGTGATTTCTTCATCCACCTGAATGGTTCTTTTAGCAAAGATACCCATTCGTAATTTATCCCCCACCACCCATTTATCAACATAAGCATTAGGATTACATGAATGGTTACAAAACCGGGCCAACGAACCTTTGATGGTAGCGTCGATGAACGAGTCTTGTTTTAACATCATAAAGTAAAAATGTTTAAAGTTCTTCTTGTCATAATCCAACATTCTGTCTCTGAAAGTGGCCTCATCAATGACTTCTCCAATATATTCATAAATAAACCCCAGTTCCGGTATCACTTCTTTTGCCCGTAATCCGTAGCCCTTAAGTTCCGTTTGAAATACCCCCACCGAAGCATATTGACGTTTTTGAAACCGCTGATTTTGACAGTCGGATCCACAAAGACAATGCCCATTAACACACTCCACCGATGTGACTCGATTTATACAGTTGGAGTCTTCACCACAAGCTAAATTTTTCTGAGTTTCAGAGTCCCAATGTTCCACACAATCACAGGTCATAAACTCCTGTTGATTGGACGAACCAATGGATTTGGGGAAGTAGGTACATTTTTTGATTTCTTCAAACTTGGTCTTTGCCTCGGATGTCTTGTCGTCCATGATGAAGTGGTTTGGTTGACGTGAAGGACAGTAGACGGTTCACAAGTGTTGTTTGTAAAATTTTCATGATCGGGTCGCGACTCAACATAAGGAAAGTTGATAGGAGGAGGATACAGGAGATACGAGTGGAGATAGAAGAAGTGGAGATAGAACTTCTTAGTAGGTCCCCAGGTTACTTTATAAATAGATTTATATTACTCTTCAGAGGTTGATTTATTCTATGTTCATAGATAGATTTATTCCATGTTCATAGATAGATTTATTCTATTGTTCATAAACTTGTTCTCACTGTTGACTTTCAATTCACAGAATTACTAATGTAGCTTTGATTCATTTGTCACTACCGATAATACAATAAGAAGGTTCTCGTAATTCAATAAAGCAGCAAATATTGGGAAAACTGTACCGTCAAGGATATACTAATTTCAGTAGAACAATCAATATCTGCTTTGTAAGGGCTATATCTTATCTTCACCATCTGTAAAAGCGGGTTAGGATTACTTAATCACATATTCATTGATAAACAGGACTATTCCTGGGGTTTTGATTTACTTTCATCCTTATAGTTGGCTACTCTCTCCTTGTTCTCAGTCACGGCATGGACCAATTGAACAAACGCATTACTTGCTAAATCGGATTTCTGTTTGGGCTCTGCCTTGTGGTCAAGGTTATTCAACGCATCAGAAAACTTCTTCCAAGAGGTCAATGGCTTTCCCAGGGTGTCACTTTCTATAGAAGTCGCATCCTTAAATAAATTGATTTCATTGGGATCGTCATCATCTTCGGTTTGAATCGACTTCAACTTGTTAATTCGATTATTCAATTTGACCATTTCAATGGCTTGTCTGAACTTAGCCTTGGCATCGAAGTTTTGCTTTAAGTTAGGTAACAAATCGGTATGCTTGTATTCCGGTGCAACCTTGACAAGCCATGGATCATTGAGTAATTCTTTGGCGGTTGGTCTATGATCAGGATTGAATTGTAACGCCTTAATAATAAATCTTCTAGCATCTTTAGAAACATCCTTCCAGTAATCCGCATGGAAAATGACCGCATTGTTGTGTTTGACTTCATTTACAAAATCTTGGACATTTTCTGATCTGAAGGGGGAATAACCACAGAGTAAAGTATAAGTGATCACACCTAATGACCAGATATCACATGGCTTACCATGACCAGTACCAATAATAACTTCAGGAGCAGCATACCCAAATGAACCAGCAGACGATGTCAATTTTTCATCAGGACTTTGTAATCTCTTTGCAATTCCAAAATCAGCTAATACTACATTGGAGTCAGCATCTTCAGTAAGATAAAGAATGTTTTCAGGCTTCAAGTCTCGGTGTACAATATCCTTACTATGAAGGTAGTCAATAGCATCAAGCATTTGAAGTACCACTAAGGAAGCATCATGTTCAGTAAACCGTCCCTGTTGTACTATCCGATCAAACAATTCACCACCTGTAGCCAACTGAGTCACAATGTAAAACTTATCCTTGGACTCAAACCAATCGCGAAATCCCACTATATGTTCATGGTGTAACGCCTTCAACAAGTCGAGCTCATCTATGATCATGGCTTCATTACCTTTAAGTGCTTTCTTTAAAATGATCTTAACTGCCACCTCTTCATTGCTGATGTTATCTCTGGCGTATCTAACGATTCCGAAGGATCCAGCCCCCAATGTTTTACCGAAAGTGTAGCGTTGTTTACGGTCATAAGAGGCGGGCTGGCCGCTGATCTTGTGGAGGAACTTTTTGATATCTTCTGACATGTTTGGTGGGTTGTTTTCTCACGTGGAGGGGTCAATGGTGAGGAAAAGTGGTGAGAAAAAAGCACTTAAAGATCGCTGGAATTTGGGAGTAAATTAACGGACAAATTTGGAATATGATGACTGGGACCGAGATGTTTTAAATCCAGAATTGTCATGAAAACTAAGCCATCGTCTATGAAGAGACTTCTTTCTACAAATTATCTTTTTCTTTCACATCTTTTCTACTGATCTTTGTAACTGATCGGATTCCCCAAATTTGCTTCTATCTAAAGAATCATTTCAAATCATTTCAAGGTGGTTTACAAAATTCTCTTGTTGGTAATAAAATCCAATCAAATGACACATCACGTTTGTTCCAATTAATCTTGGCATATAGCAATGCTTGGTATGAATCTTTTGTTCACTGTGAATATGAAACTGTCTAAAAATAGGAGCCGCTTATTAAGCGTATAGATAAGGTTCCAAAATTTTTATACAGATTTTTTTTTTTTTTTATTACTACTTTGATTAAGATTTTGATTTTGATTTATTTATTAATTTTGATTTATTTATAATCTTCATCCTAAATCTATACACGGGCTAGGCTTGCCGAAATTCATGTTACCTCTCATATTATTATTTTTTTCTGTTCTAGTTAATCAAACTTTTTTTTTTTTCTTAATTTGGTGATCAATTAAATCCACTGGACTGTTCAAAATCTTCTAATGTTATGTTGGATTTTTCACACATTTGTTGGAAAATCGTACCATTGGTATTGAATAAGGTTAATGGGGTGTTATACTCCTTGACCTCTCCCTTATCCAAAACCAAGATTTTATCGTAATTGATAATTGTTTTTAATCTGTGTGCAATACACAAGATAGTACAGTGTCCGAATTCACGAATGATGGTTTGTTGAATCTTAGAATCGGTTTCATAATCAACAGATGATGTAGCTTCATCTAAAATCAAGATCTTGGAGTCACGAACCAAAGCTCTGGCAAATGCAATCAATTGTCTTTCACCGAGTGAAAAATTAGTACCATCATCTTCCACTGATTGATCTAAATGGAATTTATGTAATGTGTTCTCATCATCTGATTTATCTGATTTGACTTGCTTCTTAACTGTTTCTAATCTTGTAGAATCAATTAATCCTGTTCTTCTTAATGCATCCCACAAGAGTTCATCCGAACTTTCATTAAATGGATCCAAATTCTTTCTAATAGTACCTCTGAATAAAACTGGATCTTGAGGAATAATAGATAATTTAGATCTCAACGCATTTAATCCAAGGGTAGAAATATCAATCCCATCAATGAAAATACTACCTTGATCCAATTCAGTCAATCTATAAAGAGCGGTCATAATTGACGATTTACCAGCACCAGTTCTTCCACAAATACCGATTTTTTCGGCAGGTTTGATATGTAAATCAATTCCTTTTAATACCAATGGTAATCCTGGTCTATAAGCCATACTGGCATTACAAAACTCGATTTCTCCATGTTCTGGCCATGACTCTTTTGGTGTGGTTTCAGTAATAACATATGGTGCTTCAACCGGTAAATCCACAGCATATTGTTGTAATCTTTCAGCCGAGTTCATTTCATTTTCAACTTGTGTAAATGTTCTAATAAGCATAGACAATTGACCAGCAATTTGGAAAACATATGATAATAACAAACCAACAGAAGCAGGACTAATACGGAACACTCTGCACACACATAAGATGGAAATCAACAATGCAAACAATACTGCAATAACATCCATATGAATGGCTAACCAACGCTGATTGGCAATGGTTAAATAATAAGATTCATTCATGACATCAAGGAATCTTTCGTTTTTGGCACTAAATCTGGATTCTGCCTTATATGCTTGAATAGTATTCATACCATTCAAAGTTTCATTGAAGTTATTGTAAACAAAAGATCTTTGAATGGCTTCTAATCTCTTAATTTCTCTGGCTGATGCTTGATAGAAATTAGCAATAGCCACAAACAAGAAACCTAAGAATGGAATAGCTATGGCAAACCAAGGTAAATAAATCACACATAAAATCAAAACACCAATAATATTACTTAATGTGAAAATAAGAAATCTGGCTTGATCACCAAGTTCATTATCTAAAACATCAGTATCCTTGGTGAATCTGTTCAAAATTCTACCCATTGGTGTAGTATCCATAAATGACATTGGGGCATGTAAAATCTTACCGACAGCACGAATATTTAAGTTAACCGCAGCAGTATTGGTGACTTTAATCAACAACACAAATTGTCCAAATAAGAAGAAGAATGAAAGGAATGTAAACATAACGTAGATACCAATATAGAATCCATTTTGTTTACTTGGAAACTTGTATTCACTCCAAAATGAAAGCCAAGTATTAGTGAATAATTGTGCAAATGTAGTCAACGCGGTTAAAAGTACAAGGGTAGGAGTGAGAATCCATGGGTTGACTTTGTCTGAACCACACTCTAAATAGTTGGCATAAACTTCAAGTTTAATACCATTAACAGCTTTAGTTTCATCTTCAGTTAATTTTCCTTCAACACTATCGTTTTTATATTCTTTACGAATAGCTTCTTCATCTTCCCTTTTAAGCTTTTTACTATGACGACTTTCCAATTTTTCAAGTTCACGTTCAATTTCATCATCTTCTTCTTCATCATCATCTTTTTCTTCATCTTTATGTTCAGAGTTATAAGCCATTAATTTTTCAAATCCACTGTTTCTTTCTTTGATTTCATTCAAGGTACCGACATCGACAGATCCATTTCCATTTAAGAAAACAATTTTGTCAGCAGAACTAATGAGAGATAATTGATGGGTAGCCAAAATTCTGGTTTTGTCCTTAAGTAAACCCAAAATACAATTATTCATAATATGTTTACCAACACTAGCATCAACTGCTGATAAAACATCATCTAATAAGATAATGTCATGCTCAGCATAGACGGCTCTGGCCAAGTTGATTCTAGCTTTTTGACCCCCAGATAATGTGATACCTCTCTCACCAATTTCAGTTTCGTCACCACCAGGTAAAACGTTAAGATCAGCTTCTAATGAACAAGCATATATAGTATCCTTATACTTTTTTTCATCAAAAGGTAAACCAAAGATTATATTTTCTTTGACAGTGGCATTTTGAACCCATGGATGACCACATAATAATAAAGAACCATTAACACTAAGATCACCACTTGTTCTCTTCATAAAACCAGACAATGCACTTAACAAAGACGATTTACCCGAACCAATCAAACCAGTGATGACAACAAACTCATTCTTTTTAATTTTGAAATCAATATCAGTTAAACCCGAGAAGACAATTTCACTTGAAGCATCAGATTCTGATTCATATTTTTCACCACTTTCACCCGATTTACGAGAATTGATCTCAATGACTTCTTTCTTTTCATCGGATTTTTCATCACTTGGTTCATCATCGAAAAACGTTTCCCATTCAAATGAGGCAGATTGCACATCAATGGCAATTTCATCCTGGTCCATTTGAATTCTCTTTTCAGGAGAAGGTTCAATAGAAACATCACCAGGTTTGACTTCATCAGCTGTTAAGAAGTCACTTACTCTACCTAAACCAAGCATAGCATCAACCCCTGAATTAAGGGCCATTGGTAACAAAATCACTTGTTGAGATAAAACATTGAAAAGGGAAATTGATGAGAAAATATCGGCAGGGTTACTATTCTTATTTCTGATAGCATATAAAACCAAGAATGCCACCATAGATGAGAATAATGTTAAAGACATAGCCAAGGCTATAATAAAGTTTCTCCACACTTGCATCTTATAAATATATTCCATTTCTTTACGTCTAACTTCAGAAATGTTAGCTTCATAAGGAGGTTCCCATGAGTAATATTTGATAACCTTTAAATTATTCAATGCTTCCTTCATGAAATTAACTCTCAAATCAGTATATTTACTGGCCAATTTTCTATAGGCCATCAATTTTTTGGCCACAAAGACAATGACAACGAAGAAGATAACCATAAGTGCAACACCCACCAAAGCAGAAGGACCAATATTAACAATTAAAATGGCTATAGCCACACCCACAGGAACAGGGAACGTGATTAAGAAAGGTTGGAATCCCAATGCAAAGTCGATTCTGGCCAAATCTGCACCCATGATCGAAGTGATTTTCCCCACGGGAAATTTATGTCTTGATTCAGCATTTAATCTGAAAGATTTATCTAACATGGCTTTAGTTAACACCGCTTTAGTTTGAGCACCGGTCAACATGGATCTGTAAAAGAAATGATTAATGAACACACCAATAAGAAAGATGAGTACTCCAGATCCAAAGGAATAACCCAATCCAGGCCCAATACTTTCTTCAACACCAAGAGCCTTTTTTTCCACATAGTTGATCAACTTCTTGATGAGTAAAGGATTGGTGGTTTGTCCCACACTGGACAATGCTAAGAATAAACAGGCAAGAGAGTATTGCCATTTGAAAGTAAGGAGAATGACCCATACCATCATAGATTTTGGAGGCTTGAAATCGGCCAAATCTTGATCTCTCGGTACAGACGAAGATTCCACACTCTCACCTCTTTCCTTACATTTGAGTTGAATATGTTTTGATTCAGCTTTCTCTAACTGATTGGCAAAAATCTTGTAAAAATTATTGGCCATATTTTCCACCTTGATGTCATCGGACAATGTGAACAAATCTTCTGGTTGCAAAGTTCTTTTATAACCAGTGTGCATTACCGGATGTAACCACCAGAAGAATAAACGACTTAGGATATTGGTAGTTCCTTCTGGATATGACTTTCTTTCATCTTGAGTGGGGAGATGAGGTATTCGTTTTGTGAAGAATGGAGTTAACAATCGCTTTTGCGATTGTAGGTGTACGGCCTCAGGATCGGACATGTTTATGTGATAATGATGGGGGAATGAAGGTATATATAGTTGGCAAGGTGGCGTATTCCAAGTTGGTACTCTGCAGATATTTTAAAGATAAACCATATCCCGTGGAGTTAAGCGGAAAATGGAGATTACAGGTTTAGCGAAGAGCCGCATAGACCATGGAGACGATTGAAGAAGAGTGATTTGGAATTTAGCGAAAGTTAGTGAAATAATCACCACTAACAATAAAGGTTCACTATGATGGCATCAATCAATTGAGGTTGAACCATCATGGGTAACTAAATCATCTCGTCGAATTTGTTCAAAATGCTCATCCACTATTATACTACCTCATTAGTCATTGGGGCCGTGCGTACTAGTGGTAGTTCCGTCTAAACTGTAAAAAGCGCCCGTATCGGTAGATCAAAAAAAATCGGGATTTGACAATTGGGGCTTATATACAGCAGACCGTTTTGGTTGCTAAGAAGCCGTATAGTGGCAAAATTGCCTTTGAGATAAGCTTCAGTATGTGTCAAGTAAGGAGTCCAAGGAGCCAATGGCCCAAGGGGCCACATAGGAATGACTCATCATTATCATTGCTTTGTGAACCGTGTCAATTCTGGTCCAGAATAACTTTCACACTACAATTGAGAGTTCGCAGTACCCAGGCAGAATCTGCAAAAACTGTAAAGTTCGGTGCATACTCATGTACCTATTGCAGTACCTCTCTTATTAATCCCAACTCCGTATTTTTCCAAACATATTTTCACTATCTCCACTCATTTGAGGAGTATATTGGGGCACAGCCTAGCCGAAAGCAACAACCGTGTTAGTTTAAAATGAGTCATAGTGTCGGATATACACGGAGTCGGGGTTAGTTTGAACCCTGAAAGCTCTTATATGCGTGTGAATAAACACGGCGAAGGAGGGCACTGAACCATATTCTGGCCTTCCGAGTCAGTAAACTATATGCTCTGGGTCCAGTTCTTCTGAATACCAGTTGCATTGATATTGATAAACTTTTTTTTGCTTTAAGTTGACCTTCAAGTTGACACCTGTAGCTGATGGTGAGCTTGGGTTGTGTCAAATGAATTCTGGCAAACCGTCTTCGGTCGCTCAATTAGCAGTTGAAAATTGCCAACTTTGACAATTTGACATTTGACTTTTTTCAATCTTTTTAAGCCTTGTTTGCCTTGAAATTGGCTCAACGTTCGCTAAATCATTCTCTTAAAGTGTCTCACAATTATTGTTAAGGTGTTGATGGCGCTTACTTAATAGTGTGGCATATGCCAAAATATTGTCGGCTTAGGAAATCAACAGCCGGCCGTTATACAATTGATCGTCACGAGCTGCTTGATAGGCGATTTTTTTAGAAACCATCACTAATTTTTCACGCTAAAAGGTAACATAATAAATCGTGACAATGGTAAAATTGATAAGCGCCATTGACTAAATTTGGTGAATAGTACCGTAAATCACAGGAGCAAACCCCGTCCCTGAATTCCGGCCTTATACGCTGTATAATCCAGATCTTCCCATCAAATCACGTTATGTTGGTCAAATACACCAGTGTCGCACTGTTTAGGAGATTGGCGAAACTGTGGCCCCCAAAGATATTTAATCGTTAATCATCCACAACTCCACCAACCATGACCATTTCTTCCGTCGCTATCATCGGGGCAGGTCCAGCAGGGCTTGTGGCTCTCGATGCTCTTATCAGAGAGGAAAAATTCACCAATATTCGTCTTTTTGAAAGAAAATCGGAGGCTGGGGGCTCTTGGGTGTTTGATCATGCCCCCCCTGAACGTCTTAGAGATCTCGAAACTTTGGCCCAGCGTAAGGCCGATGTGGTGGATCCAATTCCTCAAGAACTCCCCAGTTATGCTCCTAAAACCAACACTCAAAGATTTATGGATTCAGCCGTATACTCGTACCTTGAATCTAATGTGGATGCCACCACCATGCAATTTAGTGAGGAGGTGTTTCCTGATAAGCTCTCGCCCAATACCGTGGACAAGTATGGTCCCAAAAGTCCTTTCAGACACAATTCTGTGATTTTGGAGTGGGTTCAAAGCTTGTACAAACGTAAGGGTTATGATGACCACCTTGAATTCAATACTTCGGTGGAATTGGCTACCAAGAACCCTGACACTGGAAAGTGGGACCTTATTTTAAGAAGATTTGGTAAGAAGAAAGACTTTGTATGGAAGGAAAGTTTCGACGCATTATTGGTTGCAAATGGGAAATTTAACGTTCCTTATATCCCCAGTATTCCTGGATTACAAGAGTTTTCCGACAAGTACTTTGACCTGG
This sequence comes from Suhomyces atakaporum, assembly GCA_030561405.1. Taxonomy (NCBI): domain Eukaryota; kingdom Fungi; phylum Ascomycota; class Pichiomycetes; order Serinales; family Debaryomycetaceae; genus Suhomyces; species Suhomyces atakaporum. The sequence goes on from JAKTXH010000020.1 coordinate 142,373, forward strand.
TGGTCCATACCAAGTCGTACCGGTCTCGGGAATACTTTAGAGACAAAAAAGTCATAGTGGTGGGTGCATTCATCAGTGCTATGGATACCCTTCATGATATTATTCCAGTATCAAAGCATCCGGTGATTTCCTCCAAAAAGAAAAACACCACCTTGGCACCCGTTTATGGATTGGCACCTTTTAAACATCCTCAAATCGATAACAGAGGTCAAATCACGAAGGTAGATCCGGAAACCAGAACCGTGTACTTTGATGATGGTACCAATGTTTCTGACGTCGACACAATTATTTTTGGAACTGGATTCTCATTAAGTTTCCCATTCTTGCCCAACTTGGACTTGTCTAATAGCAGATTACATGGGTTTTATCAGTTGGTATCGTATATTGAAGACCCTACTCTTGCGGTAGTGGGTTGTGTCACCGGAGGTTTTACCTTTAGATCGTTCGAGTGGCAGGCGGTTCTTGCAGCCAGAATTTTCTCAGGAAGAGCCAAATTGCCATCTAAGGAAGAACAATGGGAATGGGAGAGAAAGAGAGTGGAGAAGAAGGGTGATGGTGCAGCATTTGTTTTTATTGACCCTGAGTACGAGGAGTACTTTGAGGGTATTAGAGAGGTGGCTACTAATGATGGGCCAGGACGTAAATTGCCAAAGTTCGAGCCACACTTGGTGGAGATTTTTATTCGGGGATACGAGAGAAAGATGAGGAGATACATTCAAAACAGTTACACTGGAGGTGCCACTAAGTTGTAAATTATAGAGATGAATAAATGAAAATTTGAAACGGTCTCCTCATCTTTCGAATCATATAACATTTCTAGAACCTACATGTGGTGAACATCATAAATCACCATCTTTAGATAAAAGGGTTCAGATACTAGAGAGCATAAATTGAAGCTTATGAGAGCCCTATAATGAATTGATTTATATTCAATGATACGATGAATACAACTATACTTCCATATAGTAAAATCATACTTATTGAGGTGAGAAACGTATATAATAAATCTAGCTTGATTAATCCTTGAAAGTAGTGTAAATCTAGCTTTAGTAATCCTTGACAGTAGTGTAAATCAATGTTGCTGTTAGAAAAACCGTTAACTGAAGAATTGACAATCTCAAGATTCTGGCCCTATTTAGAGGGCAGAAGGAATTTGAAAGTCTATAGACTAATTGTGCAACTTAAAAACCCATCCTTTTGGACGGAAATATCACATTCACAAAATCACTCAACAAAAACGGAACATCCACAACAACACTTTGTACAGATAAGTCTCATCTACAATAACTCAGCATACAGAATACCGCCATTAGTAATCTACTACAATACCATCTATCATTTCAAGGACCTTCCACTATTGTTCGCCAGGATGGTAAATAAACAATACATGTATATGGTGTTATATGGATAATTCGTAATAGTCTAATACTGGATGATAATACTGGAGGTAATCCTATGGATATACTTGATGATATGTTTGGTGCGCTAAAATCACATTATTCTACAGTCTCAATGAAAGGCTTGGCTATTGAGGCATTAAACCAGCCTGCCACGAGTTTTGGACCGTCCCAGTTAAACTTTTACAATAACCCACGTATCTTATGAAATACTCTTTATCCACCTGTAAAAAAAATTGCTGATATCTCTGTATAACGGGTTTGAAATCAGGTCAAATTGGTTCAAATAAATTTGAAAACCAGTCCAAACCAGTCTATAAATATAAAATCCCACCACATCACCAATTAAAGTTGAAATTCCGCTGGATTTATCATTGCCAGCACCTATAGCAAGATTAAGGTATCAGTCCGGTCATGGTCGGATTATCGATTTCCTGTAAAGGCGGTAGCCAGCAAAGTTTTCAAAACCTTCGGTGTAGAAGTAGACGTTGTATTGTACATCATGTACGGATATAGGCAGGGCTTACATGTCGTTATAGACGCATAAGTAAGGAAAGATCTAGGCAGAATTTACCCAAGTAGGTGCCAAACTCTACCAACAAGGATATTCGATGTCTGATTCCCAGACACTACCAATTAGGGGCAGACCAACCCTAAACCATAAATCGGACCACTCCGGATCTTGCATTCTCCGCGCCGGTTGGAGGTACCCCAGTAGTAGCCCCAGCAACTATCGCACTAAAGATTTCCCCAAAATTGTCGGCACTCGCGGCAGCTACCCCTGACCTATATTAAGATTATTCAAGGGCTCAATTTCCAGACATTTTGTTCGAATATCAGACATTCATATCCTCCTTAATTACTACCTGAAATACTTATACCACCACCACCACCACAAGACTAAACCCATACTGCTCACCCTTTTACCACCCCGATTTTCAGTCTCCTCACCATAGGTCCTTTAACCCCGAGTCTGTACATAAGCATCAACGTTTTCCAGCCGCTCCTAAAGCAGTAACAGCAAGCCACCACCATTTTCCATCCAACCATCCTTCTGTTTTTGAGACACACATTCGTTAGGCCCCGCCGCTCAATCGCTTACCGGCACCAGCCATCCCATCTGCTGTCACAACTTACTTTCTATCGGTAGACATCACATCCGTTCAAGAATTCTCCACTGCCACTAGAAACGTTCCTCTCGAAACCAGACACTACACAAGCAGGTCCTTCACCGTCGCTAGCCCATACCAGTCCCCAGCTCGCTACTATCCTACGGTGTCATTGAATACACACACACACACGAGCCAGGCTTAACGATACAAATCTCTATCAGTATCCCCCCCTACCACTGTCCATCCCTACTACTCTCTTGAGAAGATATCTCCACCCATACAACCTTTCGATCGCTCGCTATGTCGTTTCACCAGCCTGAAAAGTTCGTCCATCTAGGAGCTTCGACTCCTCCACCTAATCATCACTTCCTCGAAGCTACCCCTCAGCTCGCTCAAACATATTTCCAGAGCCCTAACTCAGAGATGAGTCCCGTCATCGCCCAGCCCGGCCATTTCTTCTCTGCCCCCAGCTCGGCCACAAACTCACATTTCCAGTTCATCAACACTCCCGTCATGCTCGATACAAGATCGTTTGAGGCCCAGACGTTCTCGCCAGTAGCTGCTAAAAATACCCAGTTCACCAATCTGTCTTTTGATGGTGATACCTCAATTTCGTTTTATTCACAACCTTCATTTCCCAACGCTTCAGATGTCAGTTTTGAAGCTCCTAATCGTGGTGTAGGATTGGGGGTTTTCACAGACTCCAGCCCTACACCTTCATCCAAAACTATCGATGTCAATTCTAAAATAACCTTTGAAGAGCCTCTTCTATCTAGCCAAATGATTCTGGTTCATGAAATCCCCACTGATCCTTCATCCATTGAACCTAGATCCAATGAGTTTGATTCTCCTACCACCATCGAGGTGTCAAGTCCTAGATCTTCCAATAATAGAGATATTACTGCTGATGATATCTTGAATAGCGATCCTTTTGAAGTAATGGACTCTGACCACAAAAAATTCTCTGATGATATTGTTTCAAGCTTCGTTGATTTTGATCTCGGTGCAGATAAATCTTCGGAAGAACTTGAGGTTGGAGAATTCAAACTCAACAAACTTCCTGCTCTAATGGAGCCTATAGCCTTGGATACCATTCGAGAGAATGCCAACTTTTCAAAATCTACTCCAAGTTTACGGAAACAACCATCGAATTCGAAAATAAATAAAAAGACTCTTAAAAAAGCTAGTTCTTTCTGTGATCAAACATTTTCGATTCCGGTAACCTCTAATGTTACACGGGATTCCAAAAGATCCAAACCTCCTCTGATTTCATTCAGAGAGTGTTCACAACGATTTTCGGTGTCTTCATTGAACAACAAGTTTTCATTTGTATATGAAAATGCAGGAGAAGAAGACTATCGCCCCAAGTTACAAAAGTCCAAATCTTCAGTTTCAGTCAGACAATTGGAACAAAACCATCGTATTCAACAACATTACCAATATGATAACAGAGGAAGCCATCCTAACAGTGATAGTTCCCCTCGTTTGTTGAGGAATATGAAGGCAGGAATGGTGGAATTTCAGGTAAATTTAGGCAATTCCAAGAATTAGACTCACGCTAGCGAGTCTAGCAGTGTATTATTAAGTATATAATGACAATAATGAATAATAGCGGTCGGTGACGAGTAAGTAATTTGTAGTTTGAAAGTGTAGTTACAATTGGGTTCAGTATTAGTAACTTGAAAGATGTATACATATGTTGAGAACTTCTTGTTTGAGATCTTCTCAGCGAAACTTCTTCTAGTTAGTTATTAAATCAGTAATAGTGTTTCGAAGTAACATAAGAGTAAGAATATTTTTGTATATTAAATGACCCTGTGATCCTGAACTAAGTAATGCTGTCCAACCTTAATAACTCCAACCTTAATGACTCCACCCTTCATGATTTTCAATTTGTAGTTTGTTGAAGCCATTATGTTTCACTGGGTAGCAATGATACTCTTTATCTACATTATCGCCTACACTGATCTGACTATGCATTTATTAACCCCAACGCCCTGACCTCTATATAGGTATGTTAGTGGTACTGTCCCAGGAAACCATTGTGGTGATTATCACTGGTTGTGATGATGTCACTGGACAAGATCTCATAAGCTAAACATGTGAGTACCGAACTTGTCTTTACAAGTCCTTGTCTCTGGGAGTGTACTCTTCACCACTCAACACTCTGTCCTTTCTGAATCTTCTGTTGAAACTCAACTGGCCCTCACTTCCGTAGGCGTAAGTGGCCAATCCGAATGGGACCAACCCCATGAAAACCACGTTGAAGATGGCGGATCTAGGCTTGAATCTGAAGTAATGACCAAGCTTTTCTTTGGCGGTGTTGAAACGCTGGAATTCGGCGTCTGGTCTTAAGGTTCCTGCCATGGTGTGATGAGAATTGGTTTTTTCTGATTGGTGAGAAATATCTTAAAAACTGAGACTGAGACTGAGACTGGTATGAAGGATTTCGAGTAATCTGTGAGACTGTGACAAGGGAAGAAGTTGTAGACTATTAGGAGAAGTTGGGATGATAAAGTTAGAAAATAGGGTTAGTGGTGATGTGAGTAGTTGTCCTTTCACCGGTAGTTGCCGTTTTGGCGGAGTTCGCCTCAATGCTGTGGTGCTAACTAGCCCTAGCACCAGTATAATGAAATCGTCGAATAGCTTTAGGGTACTGAAAATAGTTCTATAGCTTTAAAGTGCCGAAAATAGTTCTATAGCTCTAAAGTACCGAAAATAGCTCTATTGGCTTTAAACTACTGAAAATGGTCCGTTAGTTCTAGATATGAAATCTAGTTGGATCTACTATTGAAAGGCATTACTACTACTACTCCACTAATTCTAAATGAGTATATTAATTTTTACACAGTGGTAGTACTAGACAATCATCCCACTTTGAATCCGACAGTTACCAATAATCAGAGGTAAAATAGCATTGGGAGGGAGTCATCATACTAGTTTTTCCAGTAAATAATTTCAATTTACCATTTTATCAATAGCAAAGAATTAGAGACAAATATAAATATCAGAAACAAATATATATTGATCGTGAACAATGATTCCTGCTTGGTCTAGCGGAAGAGGGATTTTAATGTGCTATGAAGATTTGACTCCCATAATATTTCATAAGTTGATATCTCTCGAACTGTGTCAAAATTGCAAGTTTAGTCAATTTAGTTAATTCACGGTATACTCAAAGGGAGATAAATTTAGCTCGTATTACCCGAATGAAACTCTGGATCTACAATGTCCATGATCCGTTAGCTCAGTCATATGTACGTGACTTGCTTAGTCTCATAGTTCTCATCGTTCTCCCCGAATAAATACTTATAACCGCGTTGTTTACTCACTGATTTACTCGCACTGTTTACTAAATATCACACTCGAATCACTTCGCTAGACTCACTTATTACTTCATACACAACTTGGTATCACTCCTTCAACACTACTGACTACTTACAACTCGTTTTCATTCGCCCCTTTACTCGCTCCTTTACGTTCAAGCTCTCAATACTTCCTTATGACCTCCATTGATTACAGAGTCACGTCTCTTCTTACAGAACATCTCGGGTTTCCTCCTCTTGCCCTCATCGACGATGTCATCAATGCCGTCAACGAGCTTCTCTACAAGTGTACACAAGCAATGGAAACATATCTCCTTGAGGTTCGAGAAAAGAAACTCAAAGGGTCTGATCCCAAGCACGTCATTTCTAAGGATGAGATCCAATTGGGGACTGCCAAGTTGGAAACCCTTCTTGAGAGCCAGGTGGATAAGAATTTCGATAAGTTCGAGCTCTACTCTTTAAGAAACATTTTTACGATTCCTCAAGATTTAGTCGAAGCGGGCTGGATCAAGTTAAAACACCATGAAGGTATTGATTTTAATCCTACTACATCCAAAAAGGAGTTAGACGAACAGATAAATAAAGTGATGGCCAATATCCGATTAGAGTTGCATTTACGTAAGGTGTTGAAGTTGCAAATCTCCAAGGCCAAACACATCATAAAGGCGTTGAGACTCTTTCAAAAGAATCTAAAGTTTTTGAGCCAAAACGAACGCAACGAAGAACTGCAATTGTCAGATAAAGCCAAAGAGGCTTTGAAATCGTTGTCACCAATCGACGAAACCCTCTATTTTTTGCTAAGTCAAGTGGAAGAATTAACATCGCAAACGCGTTCTCTTTACAACAAACTTGGTGGTAAAGAGAACATCATTAAAGGGTTCTTGCCTGATTGGAGAGACAGGTATATAGATGGAAGAGCAGGAGAAATAGTCAAAAGAGTAAAGGAAACCAGTCCTATGGAAATCGATTCACCCAATTTGGTGATTAATCCCGATGATACCCTGGACTCAAAATTTTTGGGAGATCTTTCAAGCATTTCAGATATAGAGTTGGTTAAGGATATTGAAGAAGCATTAAATGATCAAGAGGTGAATGAGAATACTGATTAAGATTTGGCGAAGAAAAGAGCCAATCAAGTAGAAACATTCTCTGTTGGAACAATTGTTTAGCAATTCAAATCAAGAGTCGATAAATTGAAAGTCAATGAACTGGTCAGGATATTGGGGACTTTTATCAGAAAAGAGACCGGTTTTGACAAGTGCCAAGAACCAGTTGGTTATAAAAATTTTCCCCGTTAATTGAAAATAGACTCTGAGGCAGTATCCTCTCAGCTTTCCATATGAGGTTATGGCAGTATCTAAAAGACCTTACAGCTCAAATTGAACGTCAGAATATTTACCACTATTCTGGATTAATCTTGATAGGAACGCATCGCGAGCTCCTAATGGGGAAAAGTCGCAAAGCCTCGTTGCTTATCGCAATCGAAAGATCACCAACAATCGGAGTGCCATGTACAATCAAAAGCACTACACGATTGAACGGTTAATAATGATCATTCATCGTTAATATGTAAACTAGTGTAATATACTCGGTAATAATAGTTGCTATACCATTGTAATAGCTGTAATATGTATGGAAGTGCACCTGGTTCTGCACAATACATCCAGAAGCAATACAGACGCATCTTCGAAACAATTATCCACCCTTATACAAAAATGGGGTTCAGTATTGCACAAGCATTAGTCCTCGGAAATGACGTTCCCTTGAGAGTCCAGATTAGTGGCGTGATGGGATCCACTTCGTAAGTATCAAACAAGCTCAAATAATCGGACATTCCTGGTTAGACACTACGTAGTCCGACATTGCAGAAACTTTGAACAAGACCCACTATAATGACAAACAGTGGTATCAAGTCCTTATCATTCAATCAAAGCTTCAATCTGTGCATGTACTAACTTTAGCCTTGCATGTTGGATCGTGTTGTTAATGCCCCAACTCATCGAGCAATGGAGACTTCAATCCGCCGAAGGAATCGCCATTGGATTCATCACCATTTGGTTTCTTGGAGACATCTTTAACCTTATTGGGTCCATCTGGGCCGGATTGTTACCCGAAGTCATCTTCTTGGCAGTATGGTTTTGTATTGCTGACTTCTTGATGATCTTTTCTTATGTCTACTACACCCATATCCATAAGAAGAGTGCTCCTAAGAGTAGAACTGGAAGTCACCACGAAGATGATACACAGCCCTTGTTGAGAAGAAGATCTTCCACTTTGACTGATATTGCCATGGAGCCAGAAGAGCACAGTATCTTTACTCGGTATGTGTTACCATTACTTTTCGTAGTGGGTGCTGGATTGGTGGGATTCTTGTTGTCTGGAAGTAAGGAGGCCGATGCGCCACTGATTCCCGAGATCCCTGATAAGGACATCGAGTTGGGTCCACAGTTGATGGGCTACTTTTCGGCGTTGTTGTATTTAGGAGCCAGAATCCCTCAAATCATCCAAAACCACCAAAGAAAATCGGTGCATGGACTTAGTTTGTTATTCTTCTTGTTCTCCACCTTAGGAAACTTGACTTATGCTGGCCAAATTTTATCCTACAGAAGTGACTCCAAGTATATTTTACTTAATTTGAGTTGGTTGTTGGGTTCATTGGGAACTATTTTCGAAGACAGTTTTATTTTCGTCCAATTTTATTTGTACAGAGATAACGACCATCACGATGCTCTTGAATAGTTTCGATGTCATTAAACCTAGAAAAATCGATAATTAAAAATATCTTTTCACCTGTGTTTGGAATGTTATCTCCGTCTTTTTTAGGTTAGAGTTTGCCGGACAAATACATCCTCGGTTGAACCAATTGTAGAAATCAAGAATTGGCGTCCGCCTGTAAGAATAGGTAGGTGTACCTCAACCTTGTTGAAAACCATGAAACTCTATTGTACAAAATTTACTACAGATAACTTGTGGAGAGACCTGAACTTGATAATTTTATACAATTTCATTTTCAATTTCAATTTCATTTTTCTTTTCTTTTTCTTCTACGTTTTTTTTTTACTACGTTTAATATTGTATTCCGTACATTATATACACATCCACTACTTGAGACACCCCCAAGTAGCAAGGGCCAACCTAACCAACCCACCAAAAAAATAATACCCCAAAATTAAAAAACAAGAAATAAACCAAAGAGGTATAATAATAAATAAACAGAAATGAACATGCACCGATTTAACCGTCCAACCTTTACAAGTATTTTTCGAAATGTTCATCGTTCAACCAGCCGACCTTTTCAAACGCAGCGAAAAGTCTTGAAGCTTTATTGACGTCAATTCTACAAGCTTTTTGAGCGTCGGTACGACGGAATTGTCTACCAGAACGAACTCTTTGAAGCTTTTCATGGAACAAACGTCTTTTGGAGTCAAGATACACCAAAACAGGAAGTCTTAAAATCGAAGCTAATAAGACTTCAGCTGGATGCAATTTGGAAAGATTAGGGTCACTAGATAAATCCATTGGTTGACCTTTCCATTCAATCTTTAAGCATTTTGCGTTATTAGCTGGTAAAGTTGCATATGCATCAGGAGAATAATCAGGAATAGAATTATCCATAAGTGATTGTTGTTGTAAAGCCACCGAAGAAGTAGAAGCAGGAGGATCTCTTCTGATTTTCTTTTTCTTAGGTGGGGGAGTAGCAGGAATCTCATCGATTTCTGAATCCAAATCTTTAGATTTAACCACTCTTCTCGTGCGGACTCTTTCCTGATCGGAAGAATCATCAGAAGTTTCCTGCACGAGACGACGCTTATATCTGCGAGGAATAGTATATTTTTCTGGTTCAGCTGCAGACATATTGTGATATTGGTTGATAAAGTGAAGGTGTGATGCCTTATAGTTAGAATTAACGTTATTCCATGGATGAATTGTTAATTTGTAATCCTTATAATTTTCGATAGTGAAAGGCGATTTTGTTTCGAGGTACGATTTGTCATCAATCACCAATGGAGGATGTGAAACTACGGCATTTCTCTGATATGGAGAAAGTGGTGGTGATAAAATATTGGAGATACCCAATCCTTTAGGAGTTTGAGCTTGGGATGGTCTCTTGGTATAAGCATGGCCGCGACTCATGCTGGTACCCAATTCTTTTTCGTCTGCTTGATTGGGAGTAAGGCAACCCGAGATATCTCTACCAGATCTTGATAGAGGCTGGTAAAGTAATGACATTTTTTTGTTAAAACTTTTTTTGGTAATTTATATCAATTGAGATTAGCAGAATACTATGCTTATCTCAATGGTAGTGGTGTGTGGGATCTAAAACTTCTAAAGTGAAAACTGGGGGTAATTGAGGTGTCAATTGTAAAAAAAACACTTGTGTTAAGAATTGTTTTTATCAGTCATCTTATCTTCTCCATATATATATATGGAGAGATGGGATTGTTATTTTTTTTTTCTGTAGCCGTTGCTTTTTTATTTCTTTTTTTTGCAACTCAAAAGAAATGGGACGAATGAGAGACTGAGAAAGTAAGCATGATCAATGTCTAAGTTGATTATATTAGCAAGCAAGCAAAGTATACCTGCAGAGACATCATTAATGGGTGTTGTTTTACTATAATAGTAATCATACCTCCTAGTTGATTAGGTAGAATAGATAATAATCAATTTTTAAAAAGTCTGCATCCTGCACATACTGCGTGTGCAAGGTATGATTTGTACACACTCTGCACAGTATATTGGGGAACGTATTTCTTTTTCGGCCGCGGGCGGTCAACCTATTTCATATTTCATCGCCGTAATTTGGATTCCATTTTATGAATAATGCCGAGAGGCGGTTCCGGTTACATAAAGTTTAGGAGAATAATTGTCTGTTATTGGTTATAATTGTTTGATAAGGTATTGTAAACATTAATCATAGACATTATTATAACTCTACACCGTGACTGCATTGTATGAAACAATTCTGCAGTTGTAATGCGCAGCGATCAAATGACTGTCATTCCCCACGTCGTCACGCGATAACCATAGATCTGATATCGAGATTCTACAGTTACGCAATCGGAGCTCCGAGCTTTTATGACTCAAGCCATTAGATGCTGATCTTGCGATAGCGGAGAAGTCAAATGTAAAGATGACTAATGGCTCCAAATTGTAAAACTGTCATACACCAACTCATCATCAGTCATTTGATTATGACATTGCGACGGCTGTAGTTGGGGGGTTTAATTTGATCAACACGGCGCAAGCGCGGGGATATGGGAGTGGTTTAAGTATCTCTGCTTCCAAGTTGAGATCGGAATAATATTCTTCGTGATGAAACCTAATTGTTGTAAATCTATTGCTAAAGTAGGAGGGACAATGGTGATACTTCCCAATTAGGGCATAATCACCAGGCTTCTGGCTTCGGAGCATGTCGAACAATTCATCAACTCGTATCTGCTTAGATCAATGTATGGTGGTTCCAAGAATTGGTGGTGAGATACATCTACTGCTCTTCCCCCGAATTGTTTCCCCCGAATTGTTACCCCCAAATTTGTTTCTAAAATGTCTGCCTTTAAAATGTCTGTTTTTAAGTGAGTTTCTGTCTCGATAAACTTTTGTAACTTACAAAAGTTTCAATTCGTGTTCTCTGATCTGCCTTCTCAATTCCTTTCCAAGAAGTCACTACAAGTGTCACTTCAAGTGGTGTCACTACAAGAGGTGATTTTCACTGTTCTTGAATCCGCATTTTCAATCAATACCTTTTAAGTAATACGTATTAATTTCTGTCACTTCAATTAATGTCTAACTTGATTTCTAAAAATCGGTAATATATTTTCAGCGTATTTATCTGAAGTTTCATATAAACGATTGTTCTAGCAAGGAGGCGAGAGAGATGCCAGAAGTGTTTAGGATTTCAGTGATAAAAAAGTACAATCACAAGTCAAAGAATTGAATTAGGTGAATACGCTACTGTACTTTACTTTAGTTATTATATAATTATTGTACCTGTTATATCTTCTATTGACAACGTTCTTTTCTATATTGGTCCTCGAGTACATATTTAGGAGATCATACAATAGCTGTTAAAAGGTATTAATCAAGGTTTCTTATTATTTGTAGTTAGTGAAATATTAATATTCTTTTCATTATTCTGAGCTTTCTTACATTAGCTATTAAAATTAAGTTAAATAAAGTAAATATTAATGGAAAGTAATAACCTCCATGTTTGCCATCAACTTGATAATTCTATTAATATCTTAGGGACCGTTAGTTTATAATAAAACCTTATGAAGATTGATATTATCATAATATATATATTTATATAGTTCATATTTTTCCATCTCTCGAGACTTTAACTGTCTGTCATTTTGCGCTTCAATATCTGTCTTGTGAGTAATTATCTCTCACATATTTGTCTGTGATAACTTTTCCCTTCGTTTCTGGCATACTTCCTTTGTTCTTTTCTTGTTCTCTACTTCTTGTAAGTAGGGTTGTGGTTTTTGGCATCCCCCATTTTGTCTCATTACGTAAGTGCCAGTGCCTCATCACTCTTGAATCACCTCGATCTAGTCCCATACTTCACAACTTCACAACTTCACTCCATGGTCAACTTTGTGGGAAAGCTCTGCCTCGCCCCCATGGTCAGGTCGGGCGAAATCGCCACCCGTCTCCTTGCACTCAAACACGGCGCCGACCTCGTGTGGACTCCGGAGTACGTGGATAAGAAAATCATCCAGACCACTCGAGTGGTCAACTCGTCCATCAACACCGTGGACTACGTGGTGGAACAAACAAACCAAGCCAAAAAAGCGGGCCAAGTGAAAAATGAAAAAGTCATCTTCAGAATGCACCCACCTTCTGAATCAGGAAGGATCATTTTTCAACTAGGAACTTCTGATCCCGACTTGGCGGTACAAGCTGCTTCCAAAGTCATTCAAGATGTGGACGGAATTGACCTCAATTGTGGATGTCCCAAGCCGTTTTCCACACATTCGGGGATGGGTGCGGCGTTGCTCCTGACCCCCGACCTCTTATGTTCTATCTTGAAGGCTTTGGTGGAAAAAGTGGGTATTCCAAACCAAAAGACCATCAGTTGTAAAATAAGACTTTTGGAAGACTATGACACAACTTTTGCCTTGGTGTCCAAGATTTGTGATACAGGTATCTCCAACTTAACTATCCATTGTCGAACCCGTCTGATGAGAAACAGACAAGATCCTATCTGGAAATACTTGACCAAGTTGATACCCTATATCCAAGGAAGAGGTATTAGCGTGGTGATCAACGGTAATTTACAATCCAGATTGGACTTCGAAAACTTACAAGCGGTTTTCAATAAGGACGTAGGAGGTATGATAGCAGAATGTGCCGAGGCCAATGGATCTGTATTTGGAAAGACCTCTGAAGGTGAAACAAAACTTCCTTTAATTGCCAAAGATGTCATTGCACAGTATTACAGCTTTGCGAAAATTTACAACTACGACTCATTGGCTAATACCAAATTTATGATATTAAACAAAACCCCCGGTAAGTCCAATTACTACAAGAAATTCTCTCAGCTGAGAAGCTACGAAGATTTTGATAAGGTCATGGAAGAGTTACGCGAAGACACTTCCGATGTTCTTATGAGCAAAATATATACTAAAGACCTCCAGAAACAAAAGCTGTTGAGTACCGAAGAATATTTGGAATTTATAGAAAAGAGAGCTGTGATGATGAAGGAATTGGTGAATGATAATGAAGAGGAGTCTACCAAGAGAAAGGAGGCACCCGTGTTTAACGATAAAATCAAACAACAAAAAACCGCTGTTATCTAATAGAGGGTATCCGGTTCATATAGAGGATGTATAAAGATACTTGGATTTATAAAGATACTTAAAAATATAATTGTACAAAGATGGTTAAGTTGATGGGGTATTAAAGGGGTATTTTGCACCCACTACATGTAAGTATGCCGATTCGGCAATGTCTAACAGTTATATCCATTAAGATTAGCTATGCGTTACACCAATCCTATCTGATTGTATGCTATTGCCGTGGTCTCCTCCCTCTATAAGCGCTATGTACAATGAGGAAATGATGATGGAGGACAGCGATAGGTAGACACGAACGAAGGAACAACATGAACTATGGAGTAGTCCAAGAAGATTGATTCGTAGTCACTTCATAGGACTAGTTTTAATAGCCCTCATGTACCATTGTTCGTATTTTGTAGCTCTCCCTACTCACATTGTGATTAGCTGGGAATTTATTTTAACAAACGCTTCAAACCACACCAAGCACCAGCAGCACCGGTCATTAAGGCAGTGGAATAAGCCATAGGTCTCAAACCTGCACTACTTCTGAAAAGAGCACCAGCAATAGCACCTGCACCAAGAGAATTGAAGTCATCATGAACACCTCTGAAATAGTCCAAACCAGAATCAATCATGTTGTATGTTAATGCCAACACACCAGCAGAGTTACCCAAATAAGGACCTCTCTTGGTGATATGATTTAAAATAGTGTTCAATTGTAATCTTGGAGGAGCGTTTTTAGGTAAGTTTTTCACTCCTTCTTGGAAACCGTAGGCACCTCCAATACCCAATCCTAATAAGTACACGGCACCGGTACCATAACACAAGTCATCGGTCCAACTTCTAGAAGGAATCAACCCTCTAGAACCTTCGATATCATTCAATTGTTCATCCTTTAAATCAAGGTATTCAACCCCTTTTTCCAACCCTGCCAAAGGGTGTAATCTGGAGGTGTCAAACACTCCCGGGCTGTTAATAATGCTCGACACATCCGACACTTGTGCTGGGTCGAATCCCAAAGTTTGCTTGAGTTCTTCTTCTTTTGTAGGCTGTTTGTTGCCACCAAATAACCAGGACATGTTTGAAATCGCTTCTTTTGAGGTTATGGGATAATTCGAGGGCCCTGAAGACGTGAAAGTGAGTTAGAGCGTGTGAAACCGGGTGGAAAGCGGTTGATCAAGGGTTCAGGCTGAAAATCGTAGCGCTGAGTGTTGAAATAAAATTTTTACTCAGTGAGACATGTATTTCCTGCAGATTAGTGGTACAATTTGGAGAGGCAAAGACATGGGTCTGACAAAGAGATGGAGACAAACAACTGAAGGGCGACAGAGAAAGTTGAAAACAGAGCCAGTGAAAGAGTCAGAGAGGTCTTTTTTCACTGGTGGAGAAAAAGGTTGCCGTTTTCCAGCAAAAAAAGTGACGTTTTTGGGGTTTTGGTAGTGAAAAATTGGCCAAAGTTAGTTGGAAAAATTACGATATTCGGCACTGGACAGTAACAAACACTTTTGCTTGCTTTAATAGTGCCATAATTATAATTTTACTAATTCTTTTAACCTCTTTACTTCTGACTAGCACCAGATCACGTGTTATGCCATATAAGGAAATATCGTATACTTGCAGTGATAAGCAACGGATTAGCATCATT
Organism: Suhomyces atakaporum; assembly: GCA_030561405.1. NCBI lineage: Eukaryota > Fungi > Ascomycota > Pichiomycetes > Serinales > Debaryomycetaceae > Suhomyces > Suhomyces atakaporum. The sequence goes on from JAKTXH010000020.1 coordinate 157,631, forward strand.
AAAACTATCACATACTGTGTATCCTCACTCTACACATCTGGCACAAAAAACAGTGCATCGTTCTTTTTTTATGCTTACTCCAAATCAGGAAAATGATAGTGTTCTGCTTAGCATTTACTACCCTATATATTGAGCATTCAATTAATTCTGAAATCATCAGAAATTACCATGGAAGCTCAGATAAAGTTTATTGATGTAATCGACGAAAATATGGACACCTCTCTCCATTTGAATTTTGGAGAGCTCGGGTTTCTTGAACGAGAGCTTGAGAAACTTACCAAGCGAAACTCGGGTCTTCCTACGCTTAGAAAAGTAGATGATTATGATCCCACATTAACTTTCCAGTATAATTTTACCAATATTGAGAGCTTGAACAGAACCCTTTCCAAGAAACTTTTCCCAAAAAAGGAGCTCAAAAAGAGATCGATTGATACCACTCTAGCAGCAGTCGATAGGTTACCACGGTACAATCCTCCCACCAAAAAGCAACTTCTTGCGTTCAAAATTTATAGTGACAATTACGCTTTCTCCCATGGGTTAAGTAGAGCCACCACTGTTCCTATTAAGCCCAAAGTTCCTGTTGCTAAAACCAATACTAACTTGGCAAATTATATACATAAGCTATATGTTTATCAGCAATACCTCAAGACTGAGCTCAAGGAGTATGCGTTGAATAATAGCAGTGAAAGCTCTTCCTCTATTAAGCTCTCCTGTGCCAATGGAACTCAACTGAAACGGCCGTTAGTGAGTTACATTTTTGAAGAATCACCTCTCAGTGCACTTATGGTAGAGACCGAAAGTACCTCCACCACTACCACCACTTCTTCTGGTGAAACCATCACTTTAAAACACAAGTACGATCCCAACACCAGTAAGTGTGTGGCGAGATCGTTGTCCCGTAAGAGTTACAGAAGAGTCAGATTTTGAACTGCCAGGGCGAGAATAATGATTCTGAGACGATATTCAGAAGATTATTTATGTGAGTGATAAGACTTGATTGAAAGAACAAAGTGAACCCGAGAAAGGGTAAAGAGAAGTACAACTAAAACCATACTGCAAATAAAAAAATAAAAAAAAAAATGAATACTAAGCTTATCCTTTGTTGTAGCTGTACTAATTGTAGGGCACTGATTAATTTCAAGGTACTAATAATTGTTGCACAACCATATTTAAATTAGTTTCTTCTGTAGAAAACTTTTGCTAAATCTTTCAAATCAGGGGCCCAAGGCTTTCGAATTAACCAAACTTGTTTGTCTCATTTCAGTTCGTTCCTTCGTTGAATTTTTATTCTCATTTGAGGCTCCTAATGACTGGTTCATTATTTTCACAAGTCTCATTTTGATTCACCTTCACCAAACTCAAAACCCGATCAACAAACCCCCACTCACAGTGCCAATAAGTAATCGACTGTAATTCAAACCTATCGTGTTTTAACCACTCATCTCCTTCCAAGGTGCTCTCAAGTTTATCATTGGTCAAAACGGCTAAACTACACCCTCATTCACAGTCCTTAACACGATTGCCCCATCTAAAATGCCACAATGGCTGGATCCCAACAGAGACATCCATAATGTCGACCTGTCAACTCAACTCAGCATTCTTCCTATGGTAGACAAGGGGTACCCCGAAACCGCCGAAACTCCAGACTTAAGGATGAGAATCTCCAACCCCAAGCCACAATACGTTCCTCCTCTTAACTTTTCACTAGTTGAAGATGGGATCTATCGGTCAGGGTTTCCAATGCCTATCAACTATACCTATTTGAAGCAATTGGGACTCAAAACAATCATTTACGTGGGCGACCTCGGTCATGACAAGAAGAAAGAGAAGAAGGAAAAGAAGGAAAAGGACAAGAAAGAGAAGAAAGATAAGAAGGACAAAAAAGATAAGCAATCTACTGACGAAATCATGCAAAAGTATCTCGAATGGATCGATACCACTGAGATCACCTTTCATAATTTGTTGATGGAATCTTCTCAAGAACCGTTCAATTCTCCCGAAAAGCTGGAGATTGCCAAGGAGTCGCTCTCCAAGGCTCTCCAATTGATGTTGGATAAACGCAACTTTCCCATCTTGATCCACTCCAACAAGGGTAAACATAGAATAGGTTTGTTAGTGGGGTTAATGCGAAAATTGCTACAAGGATGGTGTTTGAGTGGGATATTCGAGGAATACGAAAAGTTTGCTATGGGTAAATCGGAATTTGATTTGGAATTGATAGAGGTGTGGCAACCCGAGTTGTGGGTGAATGATGACTGGAAACCAGACTTTGTACGAGTGTGACCTCGAAGTGTTCCTATCATGGATTAGACATTAAGATAAATTAGACACAAGATCTAGAATTTGCGGAATTTTGGTGAACTAAAGAATTACTTCCCACTTCCAGAGTGTTAAAACTGGTGATTTTCGAAAGAAGAAGATTGGGAAATACTGTACCGGAGGAATGAGCTAGTCCAATGAGTCTCATTTCGTGACTCACGATAAATTTACAGAACCATGATAGAAGGGAATAAGGATTGTAACAGAGCATTGTCATAATAGTGGTATCCATTATGAGTCACTGGTACTTTTCAAGAGCCAAACCTCATTTTTTTTCAGCTATGAAATATCTTCGGAATTGTCTGGATTGTCTGATTCATTCCGCTAATATCGAGTATGGCAACTCTCAGGAATGAAGCTATAATTTGAATTTAGATACGATCAAAGCCTCCTTCAATTACCATCAGCCTGATAATTCGATGATCACTACATCAAATTCTCGTCGTATGTAATAGCCTACTCAATCCAAACCCGTTGATGTTAATTGTTATTCTAAATAATAGAAAATATTAACTTAGTTATATTGTATATCTCATATTAACAGACTTCTCTTAATATTAGCATTTCGAACCACTGATCAAATCAGCAATTTTAATTATGATTCACATCACTTCTAATACGACTTGACGTTTCATAACTTAAATTTAACTGTTATTCTTTAATTCTCTTAATCGAGACATCACGCCTGCCCTTCCCAATTCACCCGTAACACTTAACACCTGTGGATCGCTCAATCTCATGAACGGATTAAACTCCAATTCGTCTCCAATGGTAAAGACACCTGTTGTATGCTCATTGGATTCCAAATACTTCGCCAACTTATCAATTGCGTCATTCTTCAAGATTTTGGATGAGAACTTCAAGTTCAGCTTGGTGTACTCGTGGCCAGGATAAGTCTTGGTATCCTTGGGTAACTTGGCAAGCACCCCATTCAATGCCTTATCCATTTCTTCACCAGTTCCTTCAAAGAACCTTCCACACCCACTGACAAATAATGTATCACCGGTGAATACCGCTCTCTCTTTAGACTTGGAATCCTCCACGTAGTAGCAGATAGAGTCCTGGGTATGGCATGGGGTGTGCAATGCTGTGATGGTAAGATTGTCTCCCAAATCAATCACCTCATTATGAGAGGGTGTATATGACACCAAAGGTGAGTCCTTTCCTGCCACCACAGGTAAATCAGGGTACTTTTTGTGAAACTCCTTGTTTCCTGCGGAATGGTCACCATGGTGATGAGTGTTGACAATGGCTTTCAACTCAAATCCAGGCTTGTGTTCCTTGATATAGTCGTAGACTTCGGTAGGCTCAGCAGCATCAATCAACCATGCATGTTTGGTAGGAGAATCGATCAAAAGGTAGGCGTAGTTGTCACCAGTGCCCCATCTCATGGGAATGGCCTTGATTTGCATGTTACGGATGTGGAGTAAGGTTCTGATCGGTCTGAAAGGAAGGCGAATCATGCCAGGTTATAGTAAGCAAATGTGTGCAGGACCCATAGTAGCAATGATAGCGGAAATAAATTTACCGAGTATTGCTGGTGGTATAATACCAGTAACAAAGACCATTGGTTAAATGTATTGTTTAATTGTATTGGTAATTGTTATTGGTTAATTAGTGGTGGGTTTTGATTTGATGATAGTTTTCTTGAATAGTCAGAGTTGTGAAATAATCAGATTTTTAGAGTCTTGTGACTCTCAAGTTCAATAGTTGACGCATTTGATTCTCGTAGAAATATCTACTATGTTCTGTATCATCAATAATTCTACTATTCTGAAGAGTTTACCTTGGCTTAAATGATCCTTAACTGTATTTCTTATAATGATTTTTTCTTTCACTACTTGATTGTATATCATTTAAAGATTTTCTCCTTTATGATTGATCTCTTTATGATTTTAATTGCTTTCCTAACAACTTACTATGATTTCAAGTATTTAATCATACCATTTATAATTAGTTCCACTTCTTGGCTTGCATACCCTCAGGTGGGCTGGTTTCGAACTGCTTGGATTTGGCTTCGTTCCAGTCCGTGGTCAACACTGTACCATTGGACTGTACGTAAGACTTCATCATGGCTCTTCTGGTATCGTCATCTACGTCCTTGTAAAGCTTGGAGAAGAAATCGCCCTCATTTTCGTCTTCTTCCTCATCCACCTTAAAATTGGCCCAGTTGATGGATTTTTTGGATGATGATGGATACGAAAGTTGACTGTCATCTACCTTGGCAGTTCCTTCGAGAGAGGACCACTTTTCTGGCACTTTTTTAGTCAAGTAGATCTCTACCTTGGTTCCGAATACTCTGTATGATGACTTTTCGGGATCAATTTCTCCACCCAATGGATCTAGGTTATAGTTATACTCGGCGTTGTTAACACTGGGGAAATTGATCGATACTGATGTAGACTGAAATTCCACCGTACACGCTTCTTTCTTAACATTTTTGGCATAGATGGTGATGGTGACTGTCTCGTTGGATTGATACCAATCATCCCTAATTTTTGGGGCAATAGGAGCATGTTGGTCAATCACAGATGGATGAGTGCTAGAAGTAGCCTGACTCGAATTTTTTGTACTGTCACCAGATTCTGCCAGCTTCTCCAGAGCATGTTCAAGCACTGATTCATCATCATCGTCTTCACCTCTTCCTTGTTTAATGTCATATTCACATTTTCCCTTCCAAAAGTCCAAGGTGGCTTCGGTTGAACCGTACTTCTTAGCTTTTTCGAAATGTGCAAGGGCCAATTTGATCTTATTCTCAGCGTAATATACCATTGCCAATCGGAAGTAGCACGCTGCCATCTCCACCCGCTTCCCCCGTTCTTCTGCTATGCTATAGGCCACGGAGATGTCCTTCTTGGCCGCATCGTAATTGGCCAATTTTTGATAGGCGCTAGCCCTGTTGATATAAGGAAGAAACGCCTTGGGGTTCTCCTTGGATGCAGCGTTGAAGAGGGTGATGGCACCCAAGTAGTCCTTTTGCTCAAGCGCAATCTCGCCTTCTTTGATAAGTTTGTCAATGGCCATGGTAGGAGAAATGTGAACTAGCAGTTTTTGGAAACTTATAGAAATATGCGGTTGTGAGGATTAATGAGGGTCTAATTTGAACTGAATTTCAGATCTGAGTCGTTGGTATGGAATTCGGTGTTGATCTTCGGTGTTGATCCTTGCTGATGTGATCTGATGAGAAGATTCTGTTTCGTACGGTATAGAGTAACAAGTTGGAACCCGTATTTTTGGCGCCCAAACTTGGAGTTATGAGATCGGAGTAGTGGCAATCTCCGACCTCACATTCTGACCAGCTGGCTCGGAATAGTAAGCTAAGAAAAAGAAGCCAATAAGTGCTACAGATATGTCAGTAAGTCAAGTCAGTAGAGATAAGTCACCAGGTCATGTCAGTAGATCGAAATCAGTAGAGGAAGTCTATTTTAAGTAATACGGGCCGTTTCTATTTTGCGAATTGATCCAATTACAATGAGGTGATAAGCCGAGAAATCATAGACAAAATTCACCAAATCACTAATAACCAATCAGTAAGAATAGTCCAAATGTTTTGAAGAGCAAATTATGTTGTTCAAAATCGAGACGGTGAGTGACAGAGAGGTGGTGCAAGTACTGTCTGAAAGAAGAACAAACAAGACAGTGAATTAATGTATACTCTATTAGGTACTAATCATTTATTCTCGATTAGGTAGCGATATAGTATATACTATTATATATATTCAAGTTAATACTATTTATATATATTCAAGTTAAGAATATTTATATATATTCAAGTTAATACTATTTATATATACTCAGGCTAATTCTATTTGTATATACTCGATGCGTTATGATTATATCACTTTAGTATGATTATCTATTCTACTTGTACGATTTATCTACTAGATTTAGCTCTATCAAGTCTACTCGTCGGTATAAGCTTCACTGTTATTTAGCCAAACTCAACAACCCGTGTTTAAGTATTTATGTTTCGTATTCTTGTATATATTGACTATGAGTTTTGTACCATTGTCGAGAAATGTATATGCTAATTGTTCATTTCATTCATTTTGTTCATTTTGTTCATTTTGTTCATTTCATTCATTTTGTGCTTTCTGGTTACCATATTCTTTCCCATAAACTGTCCGCCCTTTTCCTCTCAATATTTGGTAAACAGAGCCACATCACCGTCATAGCAGTATAAAGACCAATAAACACCGGTAAAACCACATAAGTTCCAGCTTTTTGAGAGAGAACACCCACAATAAATGGAAATAATGCTCCTCCAGAAGATCCAAAAGCCGTCATGATGGTCAACGAAATTATTTGGATTTTTCGAGGAATTAATCCTTCCAGAGCACTGAATGTAATTAACAATGTATAGTTGGGTCCAATAAGTATACCTGCAATAGCTGCTAAAATTGCATTTACAATAGTATTAGGTATAGCCCATATCAACCCCACTGAAATGATCGAACCTAAAGAAATCACAATCACACTTCTTCTTAAACCCAATGTCTTATGAAGAGGTCTGGTAAGCAATAATCTACCAATAGTTAAACCTCCCCAAAATCCAGAAGCAACGTAACCCACCGAATTGGAATTTCCATGACGATAATCCAATATAAACGTTACGATCCAGCCTGCCATAGAAACTTCTGCTCCTTGATAAAACAATACAAAGAATGATAATAACCAAGTGACGGGATTCTTCAATGCTAATAGCATTTCATTCTTTCCCAGTTCAGGATCTTCAAGTTTTTGATCATCCCAAGGCTTGAGTTCTTGGTCAGCATTTTTGAATACCCAAAATAGACCCGTTCCAGCCACTAGCATCATTCCCAATAATACCAAATATACATAGTTCCATGAGACTCCACTAGTTACCATTCCTGTAGCAATTAATGGAGATACAGTGGCACCAGTACCATAAGCACCATGATTGAAGGATAAATATTTGGACTGTTTCTCCAACCGACTTAAAAAGATATTCGACTGGGCTAGGACCACTGCCATTCCTGCACCACCAAACAAAAATCCCACCACTATAATTGCAAAATGGGAACCACTCGAAACCATGGCATACATCACACAACTTAAAACACACCCAAATGGTAAGGAATATTTTCTTCCTAGCCACGGCTGAATCTTGTGAGATAATCCGGCAATTATAATAAACCCAGCAGCATTACTTACCCAAATCAAAGAAGCAGCAGCGTAATTGATTTTATAGTAAGTCTCAATATGAGGAAGTAAAGCACCAGGAGCAGCATCACTAAACCCTGCCACAAATGTCCACAAAATACAAGCAAGCACTCTGAATCGATTATTAGGAGGGTTTCGAAACCCCATCAAATTGGGTGCCTCAGCTTCTTCAACAGGACTCTCTCTATGGGATAATCCCAACCCCAAACTGCGACCCTCTACGCTATGTCCAGGTGATCCTGAGCCATTGCGATCAAGCTGATCTAGCTGATTACGCCGATCTAACTGATCACGCCCCTCGAACTGTTCGATCTGTTCAAGCCGTTCGAACTGTTCTGGACTACTCAGTTGTGAATTAATCTGTTCCTCACTACTCACTCTTGAATTGATCTCTTCTGAATTGGTTTGAGCCGACTCAGAAGTGATGTTTAGTTGGGTGAGTTCGATACTCATACGAAGGGGGATCTTTTGATTACAAATGCCAATCAAACCCCATGGTCTTGAAGTGGAGATTGGTTCGGGTACGTTTCCTAATTTGTCTATTATCTAATATACAGAGGACAGTGCTCACCACCTAAAGAACTGGGAACTGAAGCCGATAAGTGATAATGAATGTTTGACTAGATTCGGTAAGTCAGTCTCGATCAGTCTCTATTTGTTAAAGTCACCTAAATTTTTTGGTCTGTAACAGTCACCAAGATTTTTACCTAATTACAACATAACCACATATGGATAGTTTGATAATTAAAATCAATTAATTAGCTGTAGATTCAAGCTTGAAAAACGACTCTAATCTTGACCAGCAGCATGCACCAAATCCAAAAACTTTTCCTTCGAAATCTCATTCATCAATTCCTCTTTGGCCGATTGTCCTCCTACTTCCTTACTCACTTCCTGGGTGGTTCTAACTTGAGTGGACAACACCGCGTTGAAAAGACGCACCACACCCTTCTGGGCAACCTTCTTCAACTTCTTTTCCTTCTCTATGATCTCTCTGACATTCCCTTCATTGGCGGAAGGTAATAAGTTGGTTATTCTATGAGTATCATGCAACGACTTCTTTTCTGCCAAAAGCGCTCTCTTGGCCTTGGCTTCAAGCTTGTCCGACTCCAATTTCTTGATGGTCTGCTTGTTTCTAGCAAGAATAGGATCTTTTCTATCATAAGCCTTCAATTTAGATCCAATAATAGCGGTCAACGCTCCAGCAAACGACTCTGATCCATCATCAAGATTCTTTTTCTTTTTCAATTTGGGAAGGTCCTCTTCGCCGCTGTCGCTATCATCATCTTCTTCTTCTTCATCATCATCATCGTCACTATCACCACTAGAGACTCCTTCAACGTCTACCTCATCATCCAAATCGAGGTCTTCCAGTTCCACTTCTGGCTCGGATTGGGACTCGGACGCACTTTCCACTTCTGGCTCCGATTCGGATGCTGCAGGCTTGACAGCCTTCGATTTGCTCTTGCTGATTTTTTGCTTCTTTACTGCTGAACCCATCGCTGTTGTATAAGGACCATCTCAGATTTTTTGTGATGCCCCGGATTATGAGCGCGCGGTCCCCACTCTCGATCACGTGCACGCATATCTACAATGTTTACAATACGTTTCATCTATAAACACCATAAGTATGGACCGATCCCAGCCTCCTCGGGCCAAAGCGCTACATCAGTCGCTGCCACTGTCCCTAAACAAGCAGTCTGCCAAAAGAAAGCAAATGATAAGCACCAACCGTAACGTCAGGCCAAAGGTTGTGGCCGAGCCTGACCTCATCTCCAATGGACGCTATTCAAGCCATTCCAACACTTTGGCAATAGCAGAACTTCTCAAAAAGCAGAGCGAGTTGTCTGAATTGACCACCAAAAAAATGTCGTTAATCACCAGGATGCAGAAGGAGGAGTTTAAGCTTCATATTCTCAACCGAGAGTACGAAGATCTCAAGCTTAAGGCTGCAAAGATTGAAGATACCATCATGACTACGAGAGAAGAACGCAATGCGTGCAACTTGGAGTATGAGCAGAGGTACAAGATCACCAAGCAAAAGAATATGCTTCAACATGAAAGTAGAGTTAACCAACTTAAAGAGATTGTTAGTGAGCAGATTGAAGAGATCATCCAGAAAAACGCCATGGGTTTGGAACAGGAAAAAGCCCTGATTGCAGCACAGTGTGAGCAGCTTGCTCAGGAAATCAAGACCCAGAACCAGACCCTCAACAAAACGTTGATCAAATTGAAAGAAAGTCATAACAAGAAATTAATTGGACTTGAAAAAACCATGAAGGAGAATACAGATCTCCTCTTACAAACCGTAGAATCAGTGGAGCAAAGTACAGAAGAAAAAAAGGCTCAAATGATTAAACTTGAACAGGAATTGAAAGAGTTGGGAGAGAAATCAACCGAGTTGAACAACAAGTTAAATTTTACAAAAGCAAATTTCACTGATACAGATAGTGAGATGACTATTCTACAACAAAGGATAACGTCCAAGGAAGATCAGATACAAAAACTTAAACATTCTTCAGCAGCTATAGCCAGCAAAATAACTGAAATGGATGAACAGACTAAAAGAATGGTTTCAGCCACCAACTCCCAAGAAAACACCAGAAGAAAATTGCATAATACGCTACAAGAACTCAAGGGAAATATCCGAGTGTTTTGTCGAATACGACATGTAAACTCCAATGCCCCATTATCACTCATGGAGGTACCAGATGAAGAACTCAATGAAGATGCATGTCAAGAACTAATTCTTTCCAAAAGAAGATCAAGTAGTATGTCCACCAATCTGAACCAGAAATATAATTTTCAATTCGATAAGATTTTTCTGACTAGGCTGACCAACGAGTCGATTTTTGAGGAGTTATCGCAATTGATCCAATCATCTTTGGATGGGTATAACGTGTGTGTGTTTGCGTATGGACAGACTGGCTCTGGAAAGACGTACACCATGTCTTCACCCAAGAACGGAATGATACCATTGTCGATAAATAAAATATTTGAGGATATTGAAGAGTTAAAAAATAGTGGATGGCATTACACTTTACAAGGACAGTTCATAGAAATTTACAATGACACAATTATCGACTTACTTTCATCTTCAGGACAAGATGTTAAACATGAGATCAAGCATGATGATACCCAAGGATCAACTATCATCACAAACACTGCCTGCGTCACGTTGACGTCCAAAGATCAGGCTCAAAAATTGCTTGAAAGGGCCAATAGAAACAGATCAACTGCAAGCACCCAAGCAAATGAAAGATCTTCAAGATCACATTCTATCTTCATCTTAAGATTGGCAGGAAAAAATCTCAACACTGGTATTGAAAGTAATGGGACATTAAACTTGATAGACTTGGCAGGTTCTGAAAGACTTTCCAGCTCACAAGTCAAAGGTGAAAGATTGAAAGAGACCCAAGCAATCAACAAGTCTTTATCGTGTTTGGGAGATGTGATTTATGCCCTAGGTAATAAGCAACAGAATTCAGGCAATCAACATATTCCATATCGGAACTCAAAATTAACCTATTTACTCAAACATAGTTTAGGAGGAACCTCCAAAACTCTAATGTTTGTGAATATCTCACCACTTGAAACTAATTTCAATGAAACGATTAATTCATTAAGATTTGCATCTAAAGTCAATACAACCAAGCTAGGTTAGATGTGATAATTTACACTATATACATTATGAACCGGCAATCAAGTTATTGGAAGGAACATAATCTGTGGCTCCAGTCAACAAACCACTTTGAACCGCGTTCTCCCAGAGCTCCTTATGATGTTCCTCAGCCCACTCTTTGATCACCTTTTGTTTGTGGGATTCTAAACAATAATTATGCAATGAAATTATGATGTCACTATCAAGCTCGAGATCATAATCTCCCATGTCATCTACCAAAGCTAATGCATCGTCCACCAATCCATGATAGACATGTGCAATGAGATATTGTCTAAAGATAGCTCTGTTAGGGATGATATTAAACTGGGAAAGATTATTCCAGAATTTTTGAACATATGCTAAGTCGTTGTAAGTATACGTCTTGATCATGATTTGAATGGATTCTTCGTTGATCCCTCCAATTTGTTTAGAATTGGTAGACATGGCCAAGAACAATTCACGAGCACGGGAGACATCTTGCAAATTGGAATACGCATTCAATATACTATTTTGAAGACTGATATCTTGTTTGGTAAGGTTGATATCCATCTTAAGACTCTCATGGACTTCAATGACACCTTCCTCGTATAATTTATCCCCAAAATACTGAAAGAGTAATTTATACATATCTTTCAGTGGTGGTAAATTGGAATGATCACCATGAAGCTCATTCAATTTTCTAATTTGTCTAAAGATTAGGAGGGCAGCATTTAATCTATTTTTTTCACAGAAGAACTTCATGGTAGGTAAATAGGTTTCAAACGGAACAGGGAAATATTTGTGTAGTTCTCCGTATAGTACCCAATTTGTTTCATGAGTCTCTTCATTGTTATATTCAATTACAAATCGTTGAAGTTGATCAAACAACTGTCTGTAATGAGGACTCCAAGGATAATTCATGGGCAACTTCACCAATGAGTCCTTGTCAATTTTTGGTAATTCTCGTTTCAACATTTCTATAAGATCTCCAACGTACTCGGCTTGTAGCATTTTAGAACTTAAGGCTACGATGGCCTCAGCATTGGCTTGGTGTCCTCCCATCTGTTGTTTGATCTTGACAAAGATCTGGAAAATTCGGGTCACATCATCGACATTTTTACAAGTAAGAATTACCAAGTTGTTCAATGTCTTGAGCAAGCTGGGATCGATCTCGGCAGCCCACTCGACCCGGTTTTCAAGACTATCCTCAAAGATGTTGATAGCAGTTACATAATCGTCGTTCTTTATGGCTTGGTCAAGTCGGTATTTATAAGAGTCCACCGAAGCCTCGAATCTGAACAACTCTCGGAACTGGTGGGTGATGTCGTCAACAAATTGTCCCCTTGGAGCCATTCCATGGACCATCAAAGCCTGTATTAATTTACCATACAACTGGTTTGGATCCACGGTTGAGTCAACAGAGCTGAGGAGTTTAATAATTTCTTGAGCCAATAATTCCTCACTTTTTCCCTCCGATTCATGAAGCAACACATATAACGAAGCTTGGGTCTTAAGAACATCGGATGTGTGATTTTCTACGATGTATTCAGTGATGATTTCTGCCAAAAAGTGTTCATCATTGGTTCTGCTCAACGTTAGCAATGTTTCCACAAGCGATTCATCCTCTTTTAGGGCCAACTCCAGAATTATAGAATCTTTGGGAAGTCTGTTAATATATGCTAATGTTTTTTTAATATTGGATTCGAGTTGGGGGCTGTTGGAGACGTTTGATAATTCGTGGCACAACTTGAGCATGACAAAAATTGATGCTAATGGTGTTTGATGGTTCATTTGGGCCAACACCTTATTGGCCACATACTGCACCCTGTCTGTATTCTTCTCCAAATCTTTATACTCGTGAACTTCGGGTAATGTGTCATTAAATAAACTCTCCACATAGTTGTTGAAACTGGTATAGAAATAATCATCAATGAGATTCGAAGCAGATATATAAGCACTTAGTTCAGTATTCTTTTCAACTGAATGGCTGCCACCTCGTAATGATCCTTTGGACTCCACATTCTCAATAGCGGAAACTAAAGTTTCAAATACATTGAGATTTAATAATCCTTTGCTAGCATAGTGGTCCAATAATTCACGAGTAAACTCGGGGGAAAGAAACTGGATCTTCAGGTTTACCAAGCTGGTGACCACCAATTCAAAACTGGAATTATGGCTTCCTAATTCCACTAAACGGACCAACGTTTTGGGAGGAAGATAATGCAAATTCTGGCTCAATAAGAACTGGGTCAAAATAGACATGTACTTTGGGAGCTGGAGCCGTTGTCTGCCTGTATGTTCGGATACCAAAGAGGAAGCTGAAACTTCAAATAATCGTATTATCGCATTCGTGGAAAGAAATAAGTCGCCGTCTGAATTGATCACTTTTTGTCCATTCAACTTGTATAGCTCCAAGAACACCGCATTAACCACTTTGATGTGATCTCGACATAGACTTTCCATTTCTTGTATGGCTTCTGTTAGCTTTGTACTTAAAAGCCTTTCTTTCAACTTTGGAGGCATGTCATTTGTCCGTACGTATTGCTTGAGTTCTTCTATTTTGGGGTTCGAAGCCACCAGCTGGTCATTGGATATCTCCTCGATCACAAGTGGGTTTTGAGAGCGCTTTGAAGGCTTGAATCGGCTTAATGGATTGGTCCAGCTTCGGTGCCGCAAAATCATTCGGTTGTGAGGTCCACAGAAACGGTGTCGGCTTGAAAAAAGCACCGTTCGAAAGCCTGAGTTCATAGCATTCTGTAGGGGTAACATTTCAGTTCATTTGAAGCCGGATGACTGGTTTAGTGGGGGATGAAGTTGATGGATAATGATACTTAAATTTTTCAATTGGGTTATGTGCAGGTATATACAAGATATTTAACTTAATCTATACATCGTCTTGGTTATCATATTCTGGCAAGTGTTTCTGTAATCGCTTAATGGCCCAGTTTTTCCCAATAAATTTGACGTCGGGATCGCTTAGCCCTTCCGTTTGGGTATATAATTTCCAGAACTTAGGGTCTTTAAATTTGGGATCTTCAGGTTTTAAAGTAGGAATAGTGTTTCTAATATTTAACACAGCTTGTCTTAATTCAGCAGACAATGCGGATCTTAGTTCTTGGGCTTTTTTTCCAGTTTTCAATTCTTCTGACAAGTCAGATGGATTATTGGGATCGATCAAGGTTTTACACAAGTCTCTCCATTTTTGTCTATAAGTTTCTATGCGTTCATCAGAGAAAGCATCACCGATAGTAATATGGATCTCTGCACCCAAATTGGATGGTAACCATCTCTTGATACCCTCGCCGCTAGTTTCTTCCGGAGCTATTTTTTCAAATCCATGAGAAAAGATAGGAACAACCACGGGAGCGGTTGTAGATTCCAAAATCAAACGAGCTACCCCCCATTTAAAGTATCTCATTGAGTTGTTGTGAGGTTCTTGAAGCTGAAGCACAAATCCCTCTGGAAACACATGGAACCAAGACGTTTTGGTTCTAATAAACGGCGACTTAGACATTAATATATTAGTAGATTCAGGACTGGGTTTAATATGCTTAACCAATTCCTTAGACTTGTTGATGTTGACTTCCTGAATAAGAAGCGGCTTTTGAACATCCTTGACCCCGGGAGTGAACTCAAGATCCAAAGTGTCATCAGGACTCAAGATCCTTATAGCCGCATCAAGAGAACCCTGGAACGGACCTTCACCAAAACGCTTGGTACCCAAGATCTTACCCAAATTGAAGAACCACAGCTGGGCCACATTCAGAAAGCAGATATTATGAGCACCAAACCCCCATCGAATAGTATCGACATCGAGATGGTATCTCATGGGTAACGCCGCGTAGAACGTGGGGTCATCCACCACCGACATATGGTTCATCACCGTCAAGAGTCCTCTGTTCTGGGCACGGGCTTTGGCAAGAGCTTGGTCAAGCTTTTCCACGTTGTGAAGGTATGGGTTGTAGAGGAGGTTCAAGAGGAGCTTTGCGTTGATGGTCATGGCGAGACAGGTGAAGTGAGATGCCAAGTTCCAGAGAGGAGAGGCTCTGGGGTAGTCGTTGAGGAAGTCTTCTCCTCGGAGGAGGACACTGGGGAAGGACATGTTAGTGTCTGACGTCAGGTAATGTGAACTGAGATCCAGTGATTATGGACACTTGCTTGTATGGTAAGCTAGCGAGAAATGGGTGAGAAAATAGCGACATCAAAATGGATGGGGCTAAGGGGAGGCGCACTGTGCCTGTCGCTGGGAGCTCGGGTATGGAGTACTAGCGCTTGATATGAGTCTGCTTAATGAGAGCTAGCACGTTGAAATGAGGTCACCAGTGAGGCAGTAGCTTATAGATAGCTAGCTGTGGAAAACTGATCTGATGGATTAGATTGGTGGTGGAGGAACAGTAAACTTAGTGAGAGTTAGTGAGACGTAGCTAGAAAAAATGAGAATTAGCGACAGGTAAAGAATTGACACTGGGAAATAGTGCACTGGGGCAACGTGGGAGGCGTATTATAGAGAGGCATCACTCCAATATAACTAACAAGCCACAGCCTGTTGATTGGCCCCTTTCATAAAACTACACACGTAAATGTACCAATCGAATTGGGTGCAAAATTTTACATCACATCTAACAACTCCAGCATCAGCTACAACCACAATTATGATTACAATAACAAATACAAGAGGTGCAAGATATTGCAAGGTGACCGGTCACATTTTTGTTCTACACCAATACTCTACCGTTTCTTTTGTATATTTCTAAGCTTCCTTAAGAATCTCATATTTTATCCGTTTTTAACCCGTGGGTCAGAAGAAGCTTCAGCCCATAATTCAACCTGTCTCGAGTTAAATCGAGGGTCTAGGCTAAAGTCCCAGCTTTCTGACATGATTTCTTCTAACCTTTGTATTCTTTCTTTCGAAGCAAGATCATTATTGAGGAATAACAAGATTTCCAGCCGGTAGTCAAAGAAGTCGTTTTCGTGGACACAGATTCTACTGTTCACAGTAAACCCGTGATCTTCATACAAGCCCAGGAGCGAATGGTCGGTATGAGAGTTCCTGTAGACATCATATGGGATGTTATGCTCAAGAAGAAGGTCTTTCAAAGCGATTTTGAACTGGACATCTCGTAAATCGTATGGGGGCATTATAACTGGAGTCCGAGTATGTTTAGCAGGAGGCATGGGGAATGGACCGGACCATATCTGCTCTGGCCTTGTAAGCAGCTTGGGGGGCAGATAGTGGCTATATTGTGGTGCTAAAACTGACGTGGTAGGTGCTACCATTGTTTGGGTAATGGGTGCAAAAACGTTTTGTGGACTGGGTGCAAAAAATTAATGTCTTTCAGTGAAGGTTATTATGATCCGTTCAGGGCCAAACTGGCTCTGAAAATGGAGCAACTCAAACGGCTAGTCCTTCGGTTCCATTCTGCTCCTGTAAACTCCCTTTTTCAGACAGATACTTATTTGATCCGAATAATCGTGTTGTCATCGATTCATGTTACCGACAACCAGATGTGCGATATCTTAGGCTTGACTCTTCCTATTATTGAGCACTATCAGATTTATTTAGAACTTCTTAATGAGGTCTCCCGGCTCGTTGACCTTATGCTCCAACAAGTTAATCGACCACTTCGTGAATTTCCACTCACCGACTTGAAGGATTTCTGTTTTCGCCTAGCTGGTGGCTTCAAAACCTTGTTCTACGTGGTCAAAGTCAAGAAGGTGGTCCCCGTATATCCTGCCCCAAGAAGTCGAAGAAATGCATTTTCTGGATGGCAAGTCAGGAGTTCTCCCAGTAGTCTGGAGACAATTGAGGATGATTATATCGAAAAAACGGCATATGCTCAGAAGTTCAATCAGATGTGGCCGATGATGATGCTATTGAAAAGAGAGTACGAGAAATCACGGGCTTGCTACCGTAGAAGAGTTCATGGGAGGATTAATGGAACCCTTTAGCTGAAACAGATGAGTCACAATTGGCAAAGCAAATGTGAACAAAGTTGAAAAAGATTGAGAAGTATACGCGGTTTGGTGGTAAAGTATCGCTAAACTCAGTTCAGCCTGAACACAAAATTATAATTGATCCAGTTATATGTTGACTCTACACTTTCTCTTGATTTCAGCTAAGTGTCAAAAAATTTTGGTTAGAACTTATTGTAGGGAACAAATGCAGTAGGAAAGAAAAGGTCGATTCATTATCAGGTTACGTTGTTTAAGATGGATTTGGGGGATTTGGGGGATTTGGGGGATTTGGGGATTTTAAGACAGCTCAAGTTACCAATAATAGAGCTCTGTTATCAACTAACTGAGACAAAAACTAGCTCAAAAACAACTAAATCAACTCTTATGCGATCAGTGTCATTCCATAGTAAATTAGACACAATTACTCTATCCACATTGGTGTTTAAGGAGTTGTAGAGGTACAGTGTTTCTTAGTGAGAAGAGCTAAAAAAATCCAGCGAAAAAGGTAAAAAAAAAAAACAAAAAAAATTATTTGGCTATAAATTACGAACATATGTATGAAAAGTCAACTCACTCAACATTTACACCACTTTGACCTCTCCAATATATCGCCAATTATCTTCACCAAAATCGGTTCAGATCCTGCATAGTAAGCCGAAGCGCACCCGCACTACTCACCACCATGTTGGTAGGCTCATCGCACACGTGATGCGACCATATATTTTATCTCATCTCTTCAATTTTTCACTCAATATCCACCATGGCTAAAATCAAAAAGAGAGGTGCCACCGGTAATGCCAAAAACTTCATCACCAGAACCCAGGCGGTGAAGAAATTGCAAGTTTCTTTGGCCGACTTCCGTCGTCTCTGTATCTTCAAGGGGATTTATCCAAGAGAACCAAGAAACAAAAAGAAGGCCAACAAGGGATCGACTGCACCCGTCACTTTTTACTACTCCAAAGACATTCAGTACCTTCTCCATGAACCTGTCTTAGCCAAGTTCCGTGACCACAAGGTGTTCGCTAGAAAATTGCAAAGAGCTTTAGGTAGAGGTGAAGTTAGTGATGCTCAAAAATTGGATACCAACCGTCCTAAATATACTTTGGAACATATCATTAAGGAAAGATATCCTACTTTCCAAGACGCCTTACGTGATCTTGATGACCCTCTTAATATGTTGTTCCTTTTTGCCAATATGCCTGCTACTGATAGAGTTAGTCATAAAGTCACTAAAGATGCTGAAAGGTTATGTAACCAATGGTTGGCTTACGTGACTAAACAAAGAAGTTTAAAGAAAGTGTTTGTGTCTATTAAGGGTGTGTATTATCAGGCTAACGTTAAAGGTGAAGAAATCAGATGGTTAGTTCCTTTCAAATTTCCTACTAATATTCCTACTGATGTCGATTTCAGAATCATGTTGACATTCTTGGAGTTCTATTCCACGTTATTGCACTTTGTTTTGTTTAGATTATACAATGATGCTGGTTTGATCTATCCCCCTACCATTGATATTGAAAAATTGAAGGGAATTGGTGGATTATCTTCGTATGTCTTGCAATCTAAAGAGCAAGGTGTCAATGCATTGTTACCTGGGAAGAAGGTCGTTCAAAAGGATATTGGTGAAGGAAAATCATTATCTAAGGAAGAAATCTCAAAGGCTTTAGAAGCTGATGAAGAAGATAATGAAGCTGAAGGAAAGGATGAAAATGTTGAAGAAATCGAACTTGATGAATTTACTTCCACCAACAAGACTACCGGAGATTTATTGGATCAACCTTCGAAATATGCTTCCCCTACCTCCACCTTGTTTTCCAAATTTGTGTTTTACGTTGGTCGTGAAGTTCCTTTGGACATTTTAGAAATATGTATATTATCTTGTGGAGGATCTATTGTGTCAGAAATTGCATTGGATGACTTGAAAATTAACCAACCTGAAGAATTCAAGAATTTGGATTTGGGTAACATCACCCATCAAATTGTTGATAGACCTAAATTGAGTCAAAAGGTTGGAGGAAGAACTTACATTCAACCACAATGGGTGTTCGACTGTATTAACAAGAGTGAATTGTTGCCTGTCGGACAATATAGTCCTGGTGAAGTATTACCTCCACATTTAAGTCCATGGGGAGATGCTGGTGGATATGATCCTACTAAAGCTCCACAAGCTGAAGATGAAGAAGAAGAAGAGGAAGAGGAAGAAGATGAAGAGGTTGAAGCTGATGAGGAGGAAGAAGAGGAAGAGGAAGAAGATGAAGATTTGAAGGCACAAAAGGAATTGGAAGCTGAAGCTGCTGGAGTCAAATTCTCTGATGTCAAGCAAGATGACAAGAAGAAGGCCAAGGGTAAGAAGAGAACCGCAGAAGAAGAAGAAAAGGATTTAAAGAAGATCATGATGACCAACAAGCAACGTAAGTTGTACAAGAAGATGCAATATGGTATTGATAAGAAGGAGGCCAGACAAGAAGATTTGACCAAGAAGAGAAAGAAGCTCGACAAGGCCAAGGCTGAGTTGGAGAAGCTCAACAAGAAGTAATGGGTTAGCCATTGTGTAATATAGTTGAAGAACTATCAAGCATTTATATGTAATAAAAGTAGAGATACCAAAGTGTAGGAAAAGTAGGAAGAAAAATCCCCAAAAAAAAGCTAAGAAATATAGACATTTGAGTGGTCAGAAGAAGTCATTGTATCATAGTCTTTATAGCCTCTCTGAGTCTTTGAATTTCGTCATAAATACTACAGACAATTTCAATTTTCATCTACGTTTCTTGTATACCCTCATTATCCATACTGACTAAATGTGCGAATCAATATATCACTCTTTCCAATGATACGAACGTTTGTACGAAGACAGTCGGTAGGCCCTTCGCTCTCGCTCTCTCAAGCCAAACAACTTCTCAACAATCCCACCTGGTCTGTCAAGCAGCTTCTTCAAAAGTCGTCTGATGTTGAAATCGACTCACAAAGCATCCGCAAAATGCTCAAGTTGTCAGGCTTAAGAACGGATATTGATCACGAACAAGAGAGACAACTTTCACAGGCATTGAAGACTCAGATGACCTTTATCAAGCACTTGTACGAAGGCTCAGAGGTGGTGGAGAATGAATCCAGCAATGACTCTATTTTCAGGCTTTTACCATCAGACCACAGTCACAGTAAAGAAATCACATTAGAGGGATTACTTGAAGAGATTGAGCAGTTGAAGCAGGATCCTGAGAAAGGAGAAAATGGGTTTGATATATCCAAATTGAGTGAGAGGAACTCTGTTCATTTTACCATTAAGACCGGAGGTAATTAATTAACGCGAGCCTTTGATGATGCTAAGAGCTAAGAGAGATTGGGATGAGATCAAAGATATGGTGTTTGTTTAGTGTGCCATGAAGATCTGGGCATTATTTTATAAATTGAGATGTGCCTTAAATATATGGGTTAATTGTGCCTGTTACTAGTGCCCTAGATATATGGAGTATTCTACGTTAAGGTGAGCTTCAACATTTGATCTGCTGATGTTTGAACATCACCCTAAGATTTATGGAACTTTCGCTAATCTTATCATCAATGAAGTATCATTTATTATAATTCATAATCATTATGGGACACATTATCGAGCGACCCTCTATCAATGATCTAATAATACAATTTATGTCAACTATTGCTTCACCCTCGAATCCATAAACATTCTATCAGGGATCTCCAACTCAAACAAATTCTTCAAAAACTCCTGCAACTTGGACAAGTCCTTGGTTCCCTGGTTTATTAACTCCACATCGGTGGATTTGGGAATATTAATATAAGCTTTGATCTGAAACGTATTGGTCTCGTCTAAGAGCTTTAATTTGATTTTCTCGGGATTGGTGCTTTCAGTGGTATCATCACGTACAAACACTTTGAAAATTTCAATGACAATGTCCTTGTGGAAATACCTAATTCCCTTGACCCAGTACTGGTTTATAACGTCGTAGCCCAAGTCTTCAATAAATTGCAAAAATGAGTCTTTTTTAGAAACAGTTTCTTTAACCTCCGTCTTTTCTTGGGTGAGATCCACATGATCTATATCCATAACATCCACATCTACCACTTCTGATTTCAATGTTTGTTCTTCTTTGACTTCGTTTTCTTGTTTTACCCCATTTTCCTGTTTTCCAATAATCTCGTTTTCTTTCTTTACCGCTTCTTTCACCGTGGTATGAGTGTGTACCAACGTACTTTCGTAGATTGTTTGGGCAGAACATACTTGGTTCTTACCAGCTATGGGGATATCGGACACTTGGAGGGTCCAATTGCGTTCCACCCTCTCATCTCCACTGAACAATCTGTCCACCAGCACATCGTTCCCATCCTTCACTACGGGCTCTGAAATGTCCAACTCGGCGCTGGCGCTGTCTGTCCATGTTGTGGTACACTTCATGTAGTACAGCTCGATCTGGTTAACCTTTCCGGGCTCGAATTTGGGCTTGAAAATGTTGTGGGGCTTGCTGATCAAGGTATATGTGGCGATCTCTTGGGGAGAGGCAAGCCCTGTGAGGGCTTGAAGGGTGGAGACCGTTTGGATGTATTTGGTGTGGGGAATGGAGGATACAAGGGAGAGTTGGTGAACCATGGTGTATAGATAGTTTGGTATGCAGTCGTTAGGAGGTCAATTAGGAGGTCAGTGAGGTTAAATGGTATCCTGTTGATGAGAGTTGGTTTGCTAAGTAAAGACTGTGCTTAGACAGTGTCAACGTATAGTGGAGATTACCTTCGGGCTAGTGATCAGTTCACTAGAATCTTTGGTATCGTGTAGATTGACAGCTGTTAATGTCTCAGAAATGCAGTGAGACTGGTATGCTGGGAAGTGTGATGAGACGTGATTGCTGAGACGTAAGTGGAAAATCCTTTAGGCAATGGGACTGGAGTGGTACCAGCTGGGATGGGTGCAGAGCGATGGCTATTTAAGATGATTACAGTGAGTTCGGTGCGCCAATGAGAATGATATACAAGCCAGAGTATTGCACTATACCAGAGGTAGAGAGTAGTTATCATCGAAATTGAAAGAGTACGGTGTGTTGACATCAACGGAATTGTAGGTCTAGATCTGATTTTAACCAAATCATGTTGCTACACAATCGGCACAACTTTAGAGGAACACTGAATAATTACAATTCCACTATGTTGAGAAGGTACCAGCAATTCTATGACAATTACTGAAGATTCAGCTGAAATGTACTACAACTTAATTGATAATTACTAGCTGAAAATACTCTATTCATATATACAAGCTGAAAAACTATGACTCAATTTTCAAGTGCTGTTACAATTCGTTGAGGATAAGCTGAAATTAAAACTATGCTCTTTGAGCTCTATAAACATTTGAGTCAAGCCACCTAGGAGACAGACATAAATTAGATTAACATGAGGGTTTGAACATAACATAATAATGAAACAATCTAACTGATTTTCGGACAATATCCAAGGAGTTGGTCTTCTGGTGAAAATCAAACGTACAAGCCTAATACTAATTATAGCAGATTAATAATCATAGTAGCTTAAGATTGTTCATAGCTCATTTATCGTACCTCCTTAATCGTATCACACTTCTTATATCAGTAAAATTGTTTTCTTCCTAATGAACCCATTTGGTAGGGTCAGTCACTTATTGTACACGATAAAGATGGATCGCCAGACTACTGGTCCTTCTTGGACTCCACCTCGGGTTGGGTCTGTTCGGTGAAAGCGGCAACCACGTAGCCAATTAAGACCACGTTGGCCACTAAAGCAGCAATTCCTCCACTAATGATGGAGTTGTTACCAGAGAGATACTGGACCACAAAGAAAGTGGTGATGGGGGCCACGATCATGGCGGCGGTAAAGAAAACCAACTTCTGGACGACGGATCTGGGGTTAGTAGGGCGGTTGAGGCTGTGGAAGTACGTACTTGGGGATATCTGCTGGCATTGTCAAAGGTGGTGAAATGTTGGAGATGCTGGAGTCGCGCGTGATGTGATAAGCGAAACTCCAGAAAACGATTAAATTGGAAATTCACCAATAAGACAGGAGAAGTGGTGTTTGATAGTGTGAAGAGAGGTCTTTTGAGTGTAATAAGAAACCGAACGGGGGATTTTAAAAAAAAAATTAAACATTTCCAAATTTTCTTATTTTTGATTCTTTGGTAGGGTAAGAATTGGTACTCGTAAACTCTCTGAGTCCTACTAAATGGATTACAGAGCTCTCGTCTAGGGTCAAACAGTTTAGTCTAAAGATAATAAATAATTTAAAAAGTTTGGTGGTCACGAATAAAATAGCAACGTGGACTGAACTCTTCTCATTTGTAGAAATAACACCAAGGAGAGTGTTGATGAATGACACAGTTTATATAGCAAGAGGCACTCGGTGGATCTCGATTTCACCATGACTCTCGTTTCTACCATGTCATTTCCCGTTTTCTTAATTATAAGGTATTCTTGAGAGAGAATTAAAGGAATCATTGAGCCTTGGGTCGCTAGCAAAAAGAGATTGTCAAAGAGGTTATATGAAAGGCTTAGAGTGCTTGGAGGATTTGTTCGATTTTTCCCATCGTATAGCACTAGACGATGGACCTATCATAATGTTTTACTGTGCAAGTATATAATTGTATGAGAATGAACAAATAAACAAAGCACTGAAACCAAAACCATAAAGAGAAAGTGACTTAAGAAAAATCTGACTATTGAAAAAAGTGACGATTCCGATCACAATTAATCTTCGATAAACCCAAATTTTCGTCAATTTCAACTTGCTTAACCCCAAAGATTTTTTGCCCTCTGGTTCACCTAATTTTGACTTTCTCACTATCTTCTTTTCCTGCATTTCCACCAATTGTTCATTACACCACTATCATGAAGGTCTCTTCTGTCCTTACCAGTGTGGCCATGGCCCTTGGGGTTCACGGCTTTGCCGATACAGCCATGCTCTACTCGTCCAAGAACATCGGTTCCTTCAATTATATCGAAGACTCCTCGTCCATTGGTGATGCGGTTCAACAATGGTCCCAGCAAATCTGTTCCTCGGGTTCCAAGCTTGTCATCTATCGTGTTAAGGAGTTGAAGAACAGAAACCAACAGTCAGAGGGTACTTTTGTCAAACACGTTCACTATGACTCTCCTGCTGCCTTGGATTTCCCCTTGGATCCTTCTTGCTCAGTTGAATATGGCGAAGGTGAATACACACAGGGTGTCGTCATTAAAGACATCGACGAGTCATCATTCTTTATTGATGAGCTCTTGCAATCGGAATCCAATGTCATTGTTCAAGGTAAACCTTCATTCCAAGGCGTGGGTAAGGTTAAGGCCCTCAAACACTTTATGGAAGACCAATACCATCATTTGAGACCTCATGCCAAGAAAGAGGACTCTGAAGAGGACTACCTTGAGATTGTCCTGGAAATGGAAGATGACTTCAAAGCTGCTGAGTCCTTCATTGCTCATGAAGGTGTTAGTGTCACTGCCATGGAATCTCCAAAGGCTTCAGCCACCCACACCCCAGACGCTCCTAAAAAGATCAAAAACGCCAACCTTTTCACTACCTACCAATTTTTCACCCCTGGAATTTTGCTGTGTGCGCTCGTGTCGTTTGCATTGATCGGGATCTTGTACGGAGCTTTGAGTTGGATCACCTCTTTGGAAATTAGTTACCATGCCTTTGAAAAGCAGGTAGACTACGAAAAGAAAAACGAATAGGTGTTCATGTGCCATTGTTCAATTCTAGTAATACATTTTTATTGTAGTAAACTAAATACAGTGAAACCCACTGATTGATAGTATTAGATAGTTATTTACATGACTAATACACCCAGAACGGTCCTGTAAAATCACCTTAGTAAACGTAAGGAATAATCTTATAAGGTACCTTCTTTTGGTATTCCACCCATTGTTGTCCATACTTTTCACTACACTTGGCATCATCTCTGGTTTGTCTGTGAAGTAACAAGAAAGCAAAGTAAATGGCGTAGAAATATGTCAATGGTGTTTGGAATCCTGTAAGCAAACACCATGATAAACCAACAAGCCAGTCACCCAAATAATTGATATGTTGTGAAATACCCCACCATCCATCACACAATAACTTAGAACCAGTTTTGGTCTTGATCGATTTAAGATTCAAATGGTCCAACTTACCCTGTCTGAATCTAGATTTCTGCTTGTTGGCAGAATAGAAAATGTAAAATCCTCCTGCTTTAATTGCAAGAATGATGGCTGAATTGATATACCCCAAGTGTAAGGTATTTTCAGGTAAAGCCAAGTATCTGGCTTGAACAGAGTATGACCAAGGAACCCATGCCAAATCTCCAAATGCCAACATTTCACCAAAACCGTCGGTGGTAATATCCATCATCGTCAAACATCCTTCTTCGTTAAGAACACCATCTAACACGTAAAATAATTGAACAAGGTTGACCAACAAAAGGGAATCGGTAACCTTTCCAAGAGTATGGTATTGTTGGTGGAGACAGGATAAGTTGATCAACATCCAAAGTAACATACCAGGCTTCAATTCACAGAACATCTTAATATCCCATGACCCAATTCTTGGATTTAATTCTCTACCAATGAAAAAATCGTAGACCACATTACCACTGTTACCACCCTTGGCGAGGATTCTTTCTCTGGTACCCACACCATTAGGCTTGGTCAATGGAATGAACGAAATCGCATAAACGAAAACCGATAAACCAACTGAGAAAATGATGGTTACAAGCACCAATTGAAGTTGGTGATCATAAATGAATTGCAATTCTGGAAGCTTCATGCTTAATCTGTAAGCACGAGCAACTAAGACTGACAACAATGTGGAAGCAACGTAAATACCGTTGATGTTGTAGTTCAAAGTAGTTCCATCTCTTAAAACGGTCCCACTCATCTTCTTGGCTGGGGAGATCTTGTCAAGCAAAACAAGGCCAAAGAACCAAGCAAGGTATGCCTTCCAGACCTTGGCATCAAACGCAAGATCCAGCCATTCTTGAAAGGTTGAAGGGACCACCTGTTTCAACTTGTCAAAGTCCAATGAGATCCCCTGAAGCGAGTAAGTATCATTGATCAATAGCGCAAACGCAACGAGGACTAGTGGAAGGGAGAGCATGATCACCGAGGATCCAACTGCTCCGAAGAACTCCTTCTCGTGTGTCTTGGGGTTCAACATGATGGTGTAAACGAGATGCGAATACGAGCGATAATGAGGGACACCGAGAGTGTGATAAAAGTTGGTATGAAAAAAGTACTTGAAAAGTTTAATTGGACCCGTAGGGATGTGTAAAGTTGAACTTACTTGTTAAGGGTCAAAGGATTATTGAGGATGAGCTTAGCAACTTTGGCAACTTTAGCAGCTTTTAGCAATTCGGCAACTTCGATAACTTTGATAACTCGATCACTTCTCTAAGCTGGTGATTTTTCAGTTCTATCACCTACAATTGAAGACGGTTAAGTATGATAAAGTGGTCCAAAACAAGTTGACTGTGTCCACTGAAAAGGAATGACGATTTTTATATACTTCTACATCGTATAAGGTCGAGGCTAAACGAGCAACTAGGGTTGCAAAACGCACCCATACGAGATCTTTACGACAAAATCTGTAAAGCAACCAACATAGCAGGCAGTGTGACAAAAATCTATACGACGTCGTTTAGCTATTGGTTAGAAAAGTTGAACTAAAGATTTGTCTACTTTGGAAATGTTACCAGGTCGAAGTTCACCAAGATTATAAAGTCTATGAAGTAAACTATTTTTAAATACGATGTAGTACGAGTAGAAAATTGAAATTTTGCTATGTGTAGCTCTTGCAAAAAGGTGAATGCTGTGAGATAGACTATTCATCAGGAAGAACTGTAAATGAAGTAGTGAAAAATGAGTGATGTTCTAAGTCTAGAACCATGAACTCATAGTTGCAAGCAATATTCGTCGTATTGTCAGCCGAAGCCATTGGAGTTTACCATGGGAGCAATCCTGCAGAAGTTTACCCTTTTATGTTAAATTTGCTGGGCTATTAATGAGCATGACAAAGGGAAACCGATAGACAATATTTATATGGAAATTGTCCGCATCAAACACTCTGAAAACATGTTCGTAATAGTTTTGTCGGATCATTGCCAGATCATTCGGTATAAACTGTACCAAACAAGAAGCATGTACTTTCCAGAGGTAACAGAAAGAATTTTGCGCCGTATTTGAGTAGTGGTTTCAACTGGAGATAATAACATCTTCTGTTTTTTGATAGGATAACTCATTCATAAACCCCACTTCATAGCCAGCACAACATACAATAGGCAACTAATTTAGCTCTTGTTGTTGTAGCCGAATCATTGTCTTGAACAAATGTTGATTGTTCCTTTAGTTTTCGCAGCCAACAATAGTCGGTTCACAAACGTCGGAAAATGACTAACACAATTATTCCAATTGAACAGGTTAAGGAGCCTCTGTTACGAAACTGTACAGCTTTTATCTTGCCATATCACTCCTCTGATATTGGACTTGTCAAAATTTAGTCTCTCATTGAGACGTCCCATAAATCAGAATTTTGAACTTTTTGAAAAAAAAAGTCCAGAGGTATTCACAGCTGATTCTGAAGATAGAAAAGACGATCCACTGGTATCACAAGATGCCTTGAATCATAGGCTAATATAATACTTTACAATCCGGTGTTGTATGCAGGACATGTATGATAATTTGACAGGGGAAATCTTTACCAGGCTACAAGTAGTTTCAGGGTGGGTTCGTGGTCCTAAATATTCTCATCGTGCCAAACCATGAACGGCCAACAAAATGGTTTGGAGCCCATCTTTTTCACATGCTTGGAACATCATCAAGGAAGGATCAGTACTGATAAACATTCTTTCCGAGCACCGCTTCCCAAATCATGATAAAGGTTATTTGGACTCTCGATAAGGATAACCCACTATCAAAGTTATTGGACCATGAAGCCTCTCCAAAATAGGTAGGAATAAATTAGTAGGCTGACTTTAAGTCAATCAATTGCGCATATTGAGGGATGATGATAACGGTTATCAATTGATACTTTGCAAACATGAAATTTCACGGCCCTTCAGACTGTTTGGGAGCTTCTATATAGAGGATTAGGCGTAAATGAAACCCTTGGGAAGAGACCAATAATGTCGAGTGTTAGTTACTTTTCCGATCATAGCCAGTATTTTTTAATAAAGCTAAAGTTCTACTAACCGTCACATATAGATCGATCAGTGATAAGATTAGTGATGCAAGGATTAAATAGGGTGACACCATCTACTAAGGAGTTTGGAAGGAGAGAGTGTAACTTGTGCGTTTGTGCTATTCAATGATCATCAGGATCAGCTCTTCAAGATAATCAAGATCTGCTCCTCGAGTCATTAAAATCCCCACCGATTTTAAACAACTAGTAGCAACATGAACACAATCGATATAATATGATCGACATTCCTTGTTCCAGGATCGACCGGAATCTCACGTCCAATCAACAGTCAAAGTAACAATTGGTTAGAGTCAACTCACATGAAGTTTGAGCGTAGGCACGTTTCATAAGGGGGACAGCGGAATTTTCATCGACAATTAGACCATTGGTGTTCGTGCAACCCAAGTGCCACAATAGGTAATCCGACCGAACAATAATGCGAATCGGTTAGTGAGCCGAACTCAGTGAACGATCGGGGCCATTACTAAGATCGGCTCTATTGGTAAGCCCGTAGTTAGCGATCGGTAGTCAAGTGAATGAATGTTTGTCTGTGCTGCAGTGAATGTTAAGAACGAAAATTTTTTAGTTAAAATGTTTTCAAGGGTCAATTTCACCCAAGGTTAAAGTTTAAGTGAACCTCATCAACGTCAGATTTTTTTTTTTTTTGGGGGGGGGCCAGCAAGAGATGGAAGGTTCCCAATTGGGAACCGTAGCTGGATCAAGTTTGCTCCAGACCAGATGGGCTGAAAAAGGGAGTGCGGCATTTGCAAATTTGGGGTTGGCTCTGTTACTACGTATGGCGCTCGTAATCTAACAATAGAGGCTGTAGTGATCAAAGAGAAATGAGAGATTTATGAGTAAATCATGGGGGGCTAATGGTCCAATAAAAGTTGGACCATCAAAAGCAATAGTTTAAGTAAAGAAGTGGAACGGTTAACGGTTATCAAAGCCTGGATGTCGAAGGAATTATTGTGGCCTGAAGCAGTAACTGGTGATATCACTATCGGACATTTTTTCCTCAAAAGGTTAATTACTCGCAGATAAATTACACGCGTCTTTTTGACGACGGAACATTACCTAGAGTAGATACCAATAACACTAAGTACTAACCTTTTCTACCAGCCAGGTGGGGAAACTTCGATACAGACGACAGTCGAATGTTTGGCCTCACCAGCTGGTTACTGTTTCCCGAGCTTCCGTTGGTGATGCGGTCACCTAGCCGCGTATTTTTAAACTATTTCATCCCTTAACCCAAGGTCTTTGTCTTATTGTCGGGTGTCGGGGTTATTTTTGTTTAAGTCTCGGGAATAGGTCTAGAGCGAGTGAGAGGAATTACTGGATTAAACCAATCTGAAACTGAGCTTAATCGAGTTGAAACAACCTATCATAGTGAAAGAAAATGAACCTGTTTGACCTTTTGTAGATGACAGATGATGGACTTCAGTTCATGGTCGTCCCTTTAATTCTAGGTAAAGTTTTCTATTGGTATTATTCTTATGTATATTTCTTTTGGTCTTATTGTATTGTTCTGTTATTGATTTTTCACTACTGAGGCTTACCTCATATATCTATACTATCATTCCTAGACATAAATTCAAATTTCTCATATTTCACTCGCACCATCCTTCCACCATCTTTCACCAGGTTAAGGTCTTTGTCTATGCAATCATTGTCACCTGCTTACACCATGGATCACAACTACCAGCCTCAGTATAGCTTCGGTCCTCCCATGCCTCCGCCTTCGTTCACTTCTCCTCTGACAAAGTCGTCCAGTGTAACCAGCACTCCTCAAGTGAGAAAGAAAAGGGGAAGACCTCCCAAGGCAACCTCTCTTTCTAGTAAGATCACCACCACTTTGAACATCAGTGTCAACACCTCGCCTATGCATGGTCTGCCTACTGCCGAGTCTAACTCCAATCAAATTGTCAAGCGAGGTGCTCCCGACTTCTTCACTCCATTAATGAGAATCGGCAGTGCCAAACAGAAGAAGAGAAGAAAGAACTCCAATAGTTCTTCGGTGGGGAGCTCGCCCAATGTGATGAAAAAGAAACCGACTCCTGTTCCTTCTACTATGGATAATGTAATGGTAACTCCCTTGTCATCTGCTATCAATGGTTCCACGTTCACTCCGTACCATCAGATTAACACAAAGACTCTCGATAACATCTCAATGATCACCCATGACCAAACCCATAACCCTCAGATGTTCAATCTACACTCCAATGAGGTGTCATACTATAATACACCTCCTTCTTCCACTATTAAGGGCCACTTTCCTAACTATTTGTCTACTCCTCAGTACGTGGGTGTAGCTGGTTCTTCACCGATGTTCCCAACTCCTTCCAGGTCTGATCTCAGAACTCTGGCTCCTACGTTAATGGTCACCAATAGTACGCCGACTCAGAATATTGCTCATGATCCTCTCAATGGATCTCCTGGTAATAATTTGTTGCCCCCGGTATCGTTGGTGTCTACCAAAATCGACTATGATGTGCCTCAATATCCACCCAATAACCAAGTAATCCAACCGGTGTCACAAATTCAGAACCACTCTCAAATTCAACCACCTGCTCCTCCTCTTCCAAAGGGAAAACCCTCTAAGGAATCAGTATCACCTAAATCAAAGACCCCTCCTGTTCCAGAAAAGGCTTCTCCTACTAGCAATTTCCTGTTGAAATTAACCATTGATGATCTGGGTAAAGCAGTGTTCTCTAGCGACTTTTTCTCTTCTGAAGCAAAGGAAGAAAAACCACCAGTCCAGTCAGGAGCTGTCCCCAAGAACAAAATCAAGGTACCCAAGTCAAAGCAGACTAATATTGACGTCATTCGTCCTAGATTAGCTCATGCTAAATCTGTGATTGGAATTGAGTCTCAATATAAGCAAGACCTGTCTCATTTATCTGATACTTCTTCAACCGCTCCCCCGACCGTTTTAAGAAGGCACAACTCCGACATCACTGGCGTGGTCAATAATGTGCAAAATTCGTCGTTGTCTTCCATTAACGAAAACGGCAACCAACCTCAACCACTTCAATTGCCCCAAACTCCAAAGCATGACGATAATTATTTATATACATCTACCGGATTCACACCCAATGCTTCAATGGGATTCAACTTGACTCCTCAATTCAATTCTATGATGTACTCCATGATGAGTATCAATTCCCCTCAAGTAAAGAAGAATCAAGACTTCTTTATGAACCAGGAGTTCTTTATGGGGGGACATCCCTTGCAACAAGCCCAGAACTTTAGATTTGATCAAGATAACTCCAATCAGCCTCAAAAGACTCAACAACAACTAGAACAATTTCCTCAAACAAATGAGTCTTCTTCCAATTCCGAATTCAATGATGGTTCCATCAATATGACCGACTTAATGAATTTAGGAAACTCTGCTAATGATTATGATTCTAAAATCTCTGCTACAAATTTACAACCTTCTTCATCATCCGGTGTTCTGTCTAACAATGAAGATTCCGGTGATGCACGTTTAGCATTAAAGAAAATCATACATGTCAAAAGAAAATAGACACTATCTCTCATGATCAACGTCACGATTCATAAGAACAGAGACAATCTATTCCTCGGTTCGATGCATTAGATATACCTTTTTTTTTTCATTTCAAAACTACATATTATGCGGTTAGCTTCTGATTTCATTTCCGTTCCATTCATTCTTTCCATTTGCTTTTCGTTATAAAGCATGAAGTTTACCAGGTTAAACTAGACTCTGGCACTACACCAGCAAATCCAATTATATGCTGTACATTCAATTTTATCGTTTATATTCCTTTAGTTGCACAATTAATTAAGAACATCATCTCATTTCAAATCTATTTGTAAAACATTGTCAACTAAATGTAAAAAACCAATTCTGGTGATATTTTCGTTGCACATTGATGAAAACCCTGGATCGCATTTGGTTCGGGGTTCCGTAATAGAAAATATGAGTTTTCACCTCCATAATAAGGCTGAACGAACGCCTTAAAGTTACTAAAATTAGGCAATTAACTTCGGGCTAGTTATACCCCACTGTATTAGCCCTATTGTAAAACTATACAAAATTAAACTCAGTTGTACTTTACTACCTGATACCACAACTCGTCGTTGTCATGAGAAATTGACAGTTATGAATTTTTAGTGGCTCTGGTAAACTTCAAGAAAAATTTTTAGTAGCTCTGATGACCTTCAAGAAAATTACAATGGTTTTAGTAAACTTCAAGAAATCATAAATGGCTCCGTTACTTCAAAATTAACAATTCTTGTTTCACTTCGTTACTCATTACTACTGGAACCGGTATACGCGTAAATGTGATCACGGTACTTTTCAGAACTCTTCGCATCAGAAAAAGTTATCCCTCACACGACGGAAAATTTTTCAGTTCTCTCGCACTATAAAGACCTTTAGTGATCGCAAAATTTTTCACCAGTTGTTTAACACAAGATGTCTCACAGAAAGTTCGAAGCACCACGTCACGGTTCCCTTGGTTTCTTACCAAGAAAGAGAGCTGCCAAGCAAAGAGGAAGAGTTAAGTCTTTCCCAAAGGATGTTAAGTCCAAGCCAGTTGCTTTGACCGCTTTCTTAGGTTACAAGGCCGGTATGACCACCATTGTTAGAGACTTGGACCGTCCAGGTTCCAAGATGCAC
Organism: Suhomyces atakaporum; assembly: GCA_030561405.1. Classification (NCBI taxonomy): domain Eukaryota; kingdom Fungi; phylum Ascomycota; class Pichiomycetes; order Serinales; family Debaryomycetaceae; genus Suhomyces; species Suhomyces atakaporum. The sequence continues at coordinate 190,546 of JAKTXH010000020.1, forward strand.
AAGCGTGAAGTTGTCGAAGCCGCCACTGTTGTTGACACTCCACCATTGGTTGTTGTTGGTGTTGTTGGTTACGTTGAAACCCCAAGAGGTTTAAGATCTTTGACTACCGTCTGGGCTGAACACTTGTCTGAAGAAATCAAGAGAAGATTCTACAAGAACTGGTACAAGTCCAAGAAGAAGGCTTTCACCAAGTACTCTGCTAAGTACGCTCAAGATGGTGCTCAAATCGAAAGAGAATTGGCCAGAATCAAGAAGTACGCTTCTGTTGTTAGAGTTTTGGCTCACACCCAAGTCAAGAAGACCCCATTGGCTCAAAAGAAGGCTCACTTAGCTGAAATCCAAGTTAACGGTGGTTCTGTCTCTGAAAAGGTTGACTGGGCTAGAGAACACTTCGAAAAGGAAGTTTCTGTTGACTCTGTTTTCGAACAAAACGAAATGATCGATGTTGTTGCCGTTACCAAGGGTCACGGTTTCGAGGGTGTTACCCACAGATGGGGTACCAAGAAGTTGCCAAGAAAGACCCACAGAGGTTTGAGAAAGGTTGCTTGTATTGGTGCTTGGCATCCAGCTAATGTTAACTGGACTGTTGCCAGAGCCGGTCAAAACGGTTACCACCACAGAACCTCTATTAACCACAAGGTTTACAGAGTTGGTTCCGGTGCTGACGAATCCAACGGTGCTACCGAATTCGACAGAACCAAGAAGACTATCAACCCATTGGGTGGTTTCGTCAGATACGGTCTCGTTAACAACGATTTCGTCTTGTTGAAGGGTTCCATTCCAGGTGTTAAGAAGAGAGTTGTTACCTTGAGAAAGTCCTTGTACGTTGACACTTCCAGAAGAGCCTTAGAAAAGGTTAACTTGAAGTGGATCGATACTGCTTCCAAGTTCGGTAAGGGTAGATTCCAAACCCCTGCTGAAAAGCACGCTTTCTTGGGTACCTTGAAGAAGGACTTGGAAAAGTAAATTAGGTAGTTTAAATTATTTAATTAACAGTTCCTCAAGAAATTAATGTAGTTTATAGGACTATCGATTTGGTAAAAAATACCACTCAACGATTTTTGGGACTAGATGTCAAATACCGATTTAGTTAGTTTGCCGGGTGTGAAGGAGATCCACGTTCTGAAGGTACCTCTTTTTCAGTAGGCAGTTTTGGGGCAATATTTCGCAGTGATTTGTGCTTCAATACATGTCTACACTCGTTCGGGATATAAGAACTTTCCTACTGTATTGACAAGTATCTTATCTTTGAAATAGCACGAAATCCAGATTGGCCATAATTTTGCAACAATTCCTTGTGGTCGCTGTCAATTTTAACATTGCGATATTTGTCGATTGTATCATTTGGACAATTCAATTTTCAAAGCGACTGTTGGCGCTCTTGATGGAATCGCTAACACAAGATAGACGAGGTATTGAACATTATAAGAGATGTGTATTAAACAAGTCTACACGCATATAGGTAAAACCCAAATTTATATAAAAATTCCTCAGAGACCATGATCTGGGATTGAACGAGGTCATTAATATCATTGCTCAAATGGAGTAATGAAATTGTTTGGTGGTTGTATCCGATCATCAAATGGTCGTGACCTCGCCACTAGCACGTCTATCACGTACCTTATTTAAAAATCAACTGTAATTGAACAATTCAAAATTCGTCATATTGACATGCGAATTATTCGAGGTCGCTATATACTTCTTGAACTTCCTTCTTAAGGTCCTTCTTGATGAGGAGTAATTCCGCTGAAACACTGTCGATTTCATCTTCCGAATTAGCTGCGTCTGATTCTTCATCAATATCCGATTCCTCTCCTATCAAGAAAGTATCATCATCCTCCTCTTCATCGTCTTCATCACTATCAAAAACGTATACCACCGGTTTAGGTGCATTTTTAACCAATTCATCGATATCAGTAGTATCTTCTATCCTATCTGCTTCTACTTTATCGATCCACTCATCTAAAGAATCATCGCCTGAAAAATCATAATCTGAATCTGATTCGTCTTCATTGTCGATATCATCATAGTCTTTCTCATCAAATGGCTTTATTGTTTCATCAAATTTTCTGAGCTTAGTAATTTCTCCACGAATAGTTGCTAACAAACCAATACCCAAAAATTGCGATGGTACAATATAAAGTAATGCCGGTTGTCCTTTTCCGGTATAATTTAATACTGCAAATGTGAGGGACAACCCAAGAATGTAGGAAATAATAGAAGCTTTGAAATAAGGACGAGGGAAAGGGCTCAAGTGATGGAATGCCAGATTGTTGTTTTGATGATGTGCGAATAAATCATATCTCAATGCTAATGAAACCAAAGCTCCTGGAAGTGCAATATCACCTAATCCCAAAATACTCATAGTAATCTCGAATCCTTTTGGTGGATTAGGAATCAATATTTTCATTGGCGCATTAATTTTGGTTGCAACTGTCAACATAATTTCTGTCTTAAAGACAAAATAGATATCGTAAAAGAACAATCCCGACAATAACACAGAGATGAGTAAGAAATTAGGAGTTCTGAGATTCCCAATCATAAATGATGCCAAATTGATCAGAATAAAGTCAAGAATAAGCCAATTGGTTTCTTGATGAGTATATTCGGAGTTGAGCGTTGGATTGTGTTTGTAGAAAAGATAAACACTTCCTAAACTGAGTGGTAAAAGCAATAAAGGCTTTAAAGTGAAAACCGCTCCAAAATAATCACTTGAAGGAATCGTGGGAGCTCCAATCACCGTAAAGCCTTGTTCGCTCAAATGTTTGCGCAATTTTGATAACCAGAATTCATCTTTCTTTTCATCTTTGATTAACTTTTCTGAATCAATATGTTCAATGGCTCCCAATGGAAGTTCACGGTTCGAAGATACAGTGAATTGATAACGCTCAAAAAACAAGGTGGAGTCTCTGTTGAACAATTTTGCAAATCGACGAGTGAATCTTGTCAATAAGACGTTGGCATTTCGATACACCGCAAGGAATGATAAAAACAGAACAAATGCATTTAACCAGAAATTGACTTGTTCAATACTAAAATTATGGATAGCATAGTATAACCCGCTCAAAGTAAGTGCTGAGAACACGGGCATGAAAATGACGTGTTGAAGCTTGATTGAGTCCAACAGTTCCAAGGCCGATTTTAAGGATTCAGGAGAGGTAATGACATAACGAGATTCATCATTGTCAGTAGGATCATAGTATGGACTCTCAACGTCATTAGTTGGTAAGGCAGCATTTCGTGGCTTGCTTAATGTGGAATGAGCACCCACCAATATACTAAAGGTTGCAATGATCAAGAATATACCAGCCTGAACAAGACGTGGAGAAATGAACGACGTGTTTGCATAAAGAATGTAAGGAATCGAGATGGCTAACTTATCGGCCCATGAATAATTAGGCGAGTTGGTGGTTGCATTGATGATAGCCGAAAGTGATGTATTCGTTATAGTGTCACCAGTGACGATTGCGTCAAATCTTGATTCTGACATGGTGACGGCCCGACAAGGTTTGTTGTTCTTTTTTTTTTAAAACCCCTTGTAATTGTTTACATTTTGGACGGACACAAGCACGTGAGATCAGAGGAACGGGGGTTGGCTTATGTAATTGATCATTACTTTAACCTGTTGGAGCTACTTTGGCTTACGTAAATTGCTAGTGATTAAAACTCGACCAGATATAGGAGCGTGCTTAAGATCGAGAACAAATACTCGTTGACCAATAGTGAGCGAGTTTTGGGTGTGTACTGCATATAGCCCTTTTTTGTCAATTATTGTGAAAATTTAGAAATTTGAAAAAAGTCAAGCTGAATGAAAACTTTACGAAAATTAGTACTAATTATTACTAACACTCAGTCACTGAAACTTCTTATACAAATGGAACAAGCGAATGTCAAGAAGGGAAAAATTAACTTTAGAGAGACAGTAAATATTTACTAGTCTCAGAGTATAATGAACGACAGCTATTTAGTAAGACCAAGAGGAATTTGTAGAAAATTAGGCTTAAAATACTCCTAGACGGTGTGATTGCTCTGTTTAATAAAAGAAACTATTGCTAGTACAGTTGGAGATAAATATGGTGAGCTTTTTCTGGGGCGTTGTCCACTGTGGCTGTTTTAGTATGACAAGTCAGCTGAAAATCTAAATTTGATGGTAAAGCCTAGCCTGTAAAAATGAGTCGTTCCTATTTCACCCGACACTAGTCTTTCTCGAGCAGTATTCTCGTTGTAGGATGGTTTTCTGGTGATTTCCAGTCTCCAAAAAATGGCTGCGAAAACCCCACATTCGACACCGCACGACCCTTCGTCAAGCCAAACTCCATTCAACACTGCTTTATTGGGTACCACTGCTGTATTGGGTTTAAGGCACATTGAATGTTGTTTGTAAAAAAGGCCACGGATTGTCCCTACTCCAATTTCAAGGAGATGTTGAGCAGGTTTATTCATGTTAGTAGCAGTATTATACAGTCCATGGTATATCCATGGTATACGTTTGCCAATGTAAGAGTTGACAGAGAGATCCAGTCCAGTTCAGCCAGTATGGGAGTTCCTCCCCTTTGAGTTGCACGAACTTTTTGAGCTGTTTAACCAGTTTTTTGGTTTCATTTGTTAGAAGATTTGTGCTCGACTGCTTCAGTCTGGACGAAAACTACGCGAGTACAGCCTTACAAAAACACCTCTATGAGGAGTGCTATCAACGTAAGAAACTCGAAAGAGCTCTTATCATACTGTAACTGCTAAACAAAGACTTATGATTAGTTGGTATCTCGAAAAATATTGGGGTTCATATTTTTCCACCAAATCACGTAAGCTATACCAACACCTTCACGGACTAGATCATACCCACCAACGACTCCACCATGATCCTTTTACCTTAAAGTGCCGCAGCTCCATCTCATCCTAGCCGTTGGTAGTGCTTGAATTTTATAATTTGGCTCATCACCACCTGTACACGTGACTGAAAAATCAACTCATCTCTTGAATATTCACACTTTAGTTGTTTGCAATACAAAAATGTCCTCCAGCAAGCAAAGAATCGCTCAAGTAAGGAACCCCACCCTTCCAGCTCAGACCACTCCCGAGCAGCGGTACTGGAGAGGGTACGTGAACCCTCAGCTCGTTAAAGAAAATCATCCCATTACCAAAATCCATTTCAATCCCGTTTCTCCTAATGATTTTGCTGTTACTTCTTCTACCAGAATTCAAGTTTTCTCGTCCAAGACCAGACAGGTGATCAAGACATTTTCCAGATTCAAGGACACTGTGTATTCGGGAGAATATCGGTATGATGGAAAATTATTGGTGGCAGCTGATGCCAGTGGGTTGGTATCTATCTTTGATGCTTATCAACCTAGAAACCTTTTGGTGAGTTTGCATCCCTCGTCCCACTCCACACATGTTGCCAAGTTCCACTCCACGATCGGAAACCAGTTGGTAACAGGATCTGATGATAGAATTGTCAGATTATACGATATTTCTCAAACCACTAAAGGTCCTATTATAGAATTAAGAGATAACTATCACGGAGATTACATAAGAAGTGCCAGTTTCATCCCTGGTAACCCTAACTTGATAGCCACTGGATGTTACGATGGTATTGTCCGAGTGTTTGATACTAGACAATCATCCACCAATAACCAACAATTGATTGCTCAATTCAACCAGCATAACCCCGTGGAAGACGTTCTTGCCATCTCACCTACCACTTTGGTCAGTGCTGGTGGACCACAAGTTAAAATCTGGGATTTGGCTAGAGGAAGCCAGATTCATGAATTGAATAACTTCACAAAAACTGCCACCACTTTGCATGATACTGGAGACAAGGGACTTTTGGTAGGTTCTTTGGATGGTCACGTCAAGATCTTCGACTACACCACATCCAATTGGGATGTTAAATTCGGTTGGAAATTCGGTAGTGGAGGTGTATTGAGTTGTGGAGTTTCTCCAGCTTCAAATAACCACAAGCATTTTGTTACTGGTTTGACATCTGGGTTGGTCACCATACGTACTAGAAAGACAGAGCCAAAGGTGCCTCAAGGAATTAAACAAGAAAAATCAAATGCTTATAGTAGAATGATGAGAGGTAGAGATTATGCTGGAGAAGAAGAACATCGTTCAATTTCATCTTCAGTACAAACCAAAAAATTGAAACAATTCGAAAAGCATTTGAATGGGTTCAGATGGGCCGAAGCCTTAGATAGTGCATTTGTTCCTGGAGTTTCTAAAGAGCAAACAGTTACTGTATTGAATGAATTGAAGAAAAGAGGTAAGATCAGAATTTCAGTTTATGGAAGAGACGAGATTTCATTGTTACCAATATTGCAATGGTTTACTAAAAATTTGGAAGATGTAAGATCCATTAACTTATATTGTGATTATATTGGGGTGATATTGGAGATGTATGGACCTTTGATTGATAAGAGTGTGGTGTTGGAAGAATGCTTTGCTAACTTGTTGAAAAAAATTAGTGTCGAAATCCGTAAGTGTAAAGATGCTAATGAGATTGGAGGTATGTTGGAGTTGTTGACAGTCTAAAAGTGAGTCCTAGGAGACTACGATTAAATAATAATACACGACATCGTCATAATGATATCAAGAAAAAAGGGACCGTACTTTGTAAATACTCAACTTTAAATGTTTTATCTCATTATCTTCTTCTTCTTCTTTTCTTCTTCTTACTTTTCTTGGAAAGATTGGATTCCACCACATTTTTACATTCTTCAGAGCAAAACCATTTGTTCTTTCCTGTAGTAAACTTTAATGCTTCCACTCTATTAAGTAGGCCCACACACTTATAGTGGAACCATTCTCCATTAGGACATGAGTCTTCATTATCACAAGCTATCATGTCACCGAATGAGCCCTGCTTGCAAAAACAATAGGTATTGGAGTCCTCCGACTCTTCTTCTATTTCTGGCACCTCCTCCACCACTTTTACCTTTTTAGGTGGTTTTTGTTTTGTTTTAACTTTGGAGACTTTTCCATTCAATGTCTTGGTATGGGGCACCTTGAAAACAAGCTTCAAGCCCGAAGTTTTCTTTTTATGTGATTTGGTATGCTTGTTATGGTCTTTAAGGTTGCGTAATAATTCTTGTTCTCGTATGGCTTCCCTTTGAGATACTAAGGGGTTCTGCTCATAATGGGCTATGAGTTGTTTTCGGAGCTCATCTTGTTGTGGCAAGTTCAGGGTTTGATCTCGGGTGCTTTTCTGATGTTCTATGATTTGTTGGAATTGTACTATCTCTTCCTGTAGGCCCAATTTATGAGTTACCACCTGATTTTTCAACGCTTGTGATTCCAGGATTGCTTCCAAATGGCAGCGGGTGATCTGGGACTTGATATCCACGATTTCCTGTACTAAAGACTCATGGTCCTGTCGTATTCCTTGTTGTTGCAATTGTACAAGAATGGTGTTTAATCTGGATTTGGCTTTTTGGATAGTTATGTTGAGCGATTGTACGACCCATATCGACCGGATGATGTCACATGGAAGGTGATCTGTGGTGGATATGAAGGCACTGTTGATAGACGACGAAACCATCGAAGTCATGGTGTTGTTTAATGGGACCGGGCGTGCGCGGTTCAATATTATGATTCACAATTCTTGAGCAGAACGGGTTGAGTGAAGACGAATACTCATTTTGAGTAAGAAAAGTGGGCAAATTTTACGAAGGAAAAACATCGGAGTGTCTTTGATTCGTCTTTGATAAATTGACGATTTTTTACTGTTTCTCCCAAACAAATTTTCACTTTAATCTGATTTTCAAATAAAGTATTTATCATTTATTTAGCACAATCCATATGAGGTTGTTAAATTTGTTAAACTTGGGCTGGGGCTTATCTCACTGCTATAGTCCTATACTGAACTAATTGTTTAATTGCTAGCTGAACCGAGGTAAGTGTGGGACTTTGAGTTACTGTAAATAGCATGGAAGTGAAAGTAGCACTGAGAACGAGCACTTTATACTACGTATTTGATCAAAGTCTTGATGGAAGTGGTTGGAATTTCAGAAGTTTCTGGGGCAAAATATGACCGAGAAAAAAAGTCATAAAATATTTAGAGAATTAACGAATAGAACCGGCCACTTGGATGCTCTTGAACCAACACTGTCAAGCTAATAAAATAAATCGAGAGGCTTTGAGGACTTTACAGCCTCATTTCGATATGTGCCAAGGCCAACACCATTTGAGAAGTGTATATGACCCTCGTGATCAGGCTTAGCCCTAGCAGATCTTGGCATGGCACGGCTGGAGGGAAGATTTAAATTTATCAACTAACCGAATTGTAAACTTTAACCAGATGGTCCAATTATCAGTGTAGTTTCGTTTGAGGTTTCAGCAATGATAGAATACTCAACGACGATGCTGTAATTGACCTTGGTGCCCTTAAAGAGATTTCGAAGCATCTCATCCCCAATGTTTTGCTGATGTTGCACCCAATAAACCGGTTTGATCTCTTTATTCACCTTTTGAGTCAATTACATTTGAAATAGCTATCTCGGTTAATATGGAGTCTATAGATAGAATAGAGGCATTTTTTTAAAAATATCTAGCCAGTCATAGAGTCAACCAGGTTTTTTCTAATAATAAGTAGCCAGTCATAGAAAAATGAGCAGTTATGGATGAACAGTTATGGGATGTTGAGCAGTTATCAGACTCAGTTTGGGTATGTAATGCTGTGATTGGCACTAGCCAAAGTGATGTGAATAATCTCGCAAGGAGAAAGATAGACAACGAGGAAGAAAGAAAGAAAGCAGAGAGCCAAAAAGAACGACAGAATGAAAGAAAGAAAGACCTTTTCTCAGATATATTCAACCCATTCTTTCCTATCACCTACACGGCGATTGACATGTCACAATCGCTGAGATCTTGTCTAATTATCTCACTAATTTTGCCGGACAAGGCTACAGATTCGCACCATAACCACCTTGTAGGTTAAAGGGTCTTGGCTAAAAACTATTTAAGGCCCCGATCTGCCTATTTATTTAATCAAAAATGTCTGACACCTGTGACTCTGGCAACTCCTATAATGGAGAGTTCCTCGGAGCAAGAATATCATCAGTATTTGTACTTTTTGCTGTATCGGCCATCGGATCGTTTTTTCCTTTGATTGCAAAACTGTCTCCATGGATCAAACTTCCTCTGTGGGTATTTTTCATCACCAAATACGTGGGAACAGGAGTGATTGTTGCTACAGGGTTTATACATCTTTTGGCAGAAGCAGACGAGGCTCTTACCAACCCCTGTTTGGGGTCAGTATTCGAGTACCCATGGGCAGAGGGAATTGCACTAATGGGAGTTTTTCTTATGTTTTTTATGGACCTTGTTGCGCATAGAAAAATCGAAGAAAAGGAAGCCGAATGGGCCAAGGAGGAAAGTGGTGAAGATTCCGATCAAACCGATGAAAATGATCGAAGAATCAAAAATGACATTGATGAAAAAGATGTGGCCATGATTCACTCCTCCTCCATGTCTCGTCACTCACTTGCTCATACTAAAAATGAAGAAAGTGCCTACAAGCAAATTATGAATAGTTTATTTCTTGAGTTCGGAATTGTGTTCCATTCGGTGTTTGTGGGCTTGTCATTGGCGATAGCTGGTGACCAATTCAAATCGCTTTATATTGCTATAGCGTTCCATCAATTGCTTGAAGGCTTGGGCCTTGGAACTCGTTTCGCAATTACTCCATGGCCTCTTAAAAAATGGTACGTACCTTGGTTGTTATCGGCAGCATATAGTTTGACTACTCCCATTGCTATTGCTATTGGGATTGGGGTGAGAAAATCATACCCACCAGGATCTCGAAAGGCTCTTATCACTACAGGAGTTTTCGATGCTTTATGTGGAGGAGTGTTGATTTATAATAGCTTGGTGGAACTCATGGCTTATGATTTTTTCTTTTCCCATGACTTTAAGGGTAAAAATGCCATGTCCAATACGATGCAGGCATACATTTTATTGGCTATTGGAGCTGGTGCCATGGCTGTAATTGGAAAATGGGCCTAAAAAAAGAGAGACTAGAGATACTGTGGATTTTAGAGAGAATAATTTAATGTGATTAGGTAAACTGAAGCCTTTAGACTTATATTGAGTCAAAGTATAAACTTGGTCTCTGTAGCTCCTTCAACATTGCAGTGAGGGTCTTCAAATTATTTCAGTGAGGATCTTCAAAGTATTGCAGTATGTGCTTGTTTGATTGAAGGTACGGAGCTGTTAATATTTGCAGTAAATTAGTCATTAAATAGGGAGTCAGTTGAGCTTTAAGAAAAGTTCATTTACGTTCAGTTATTTTTTGCAGCCTTTTGGAACTCTACATATTTCTTTTCGCCGAGTGATAATCTCGAAGGAATAACCGGCTTGAAGCTTTGGGGCTTTGGGGGTCCTGAATTTCACCAGATCTTTAACTAAAGGGTTCCTTGTTCTATTCCAAAGATGGGATTTCACCATTTTTGTATACCGATGCCTAAAAAAAACTATTTAGCCACCAGTTCCTTTGACTCACTAAAAAAGACCTATCCAGATTAAAGATCTATTTCACTTTGACATACAATTAAATCAAGATGAATAATAACAGTCCCCTGTTCTTACCACGGGTCCTGCTTATATTGCAAGTTTATCCCTTTGATATACTCAACTTCTAACCAAGTTGTCAAGCTCAACTTCTTATCTCTTGCTTTTGGTAAAAACAGTTAAATGTGCTCTATTAAGACATCTCTGTTCTTCTTTGATTCCACAATAATGGCACATACGTACACAGGAGTGTAAACCCCGAAACATTATTAATACTCCTCATAGTGCCCCCAGTGACATTTTATTTAATCCATTACCTAATTCTGAAGTGTATATATCATGATACTTTTATCGTGGACTTTTAAAGTCACCAAATACATAGCCTTAAAATAAACTGATTACAATTTCTGTTAGTAAAAACTTTTCAAAGTTAATGTTAGTTATTGTTTGGCTAATTTCATAGCTCTATTTACACTATTTACAAGTATTCTATCTATACTCTAACACCAATTCGTCCTCAACAAAGTCGACTTTAGAGATTTGTATCCGGTCTGACTCCAAAATTTGGCCCACCTTCAAGTTTCCGTTCTTGAACATTTCCAAAAGATGGGGCGTAACTTCAAGCTTGGAGTGTAAATTGTTGAACCCAAGGACATCTACCAATACAAAGTTTCCGCTCATGGGGTTGGATCTGATCAACACTTTGAATTTGATTTTGTCACTGGCACTGATCCTTCCTTGTTTCAACAATGTCATATACTCTTTGAAGAAGGTACCCTCCCAGAACTTCAATGAGAACCTTTGGATCTGGTTATTGATAAGTTCCATGTTTTGAAGATGGTTGGCAATATACTGGAGATTGCTCTCGGATAATTCCAACTCCGTGTGGTTGATTAAATATTCTTCAAACTTCCAGTGGTTAATTATATCGGTATACCTTCTCAAAGGAGATGTCACGTTGGTGTATGATTCCACCCCGAGCGACTCGTGTCTTTTGGGTTGGATTTGCGTTTTGGCACTGGTCAATACCGATAAAATCTTACTCAAGTTTTCTTCATTAATACGCAGCTTGGATACAATGCTCTCCTTGATGATTTGGTGAATTGAACGTTTCACTTCAGGTGTCAACACCATTTCTTGTGACCGATAAATAATTTTGATGTCGTTTTCATTGGCAAAAGTTGCACTGGACTGATTGGCACAAATCATAAATTCCGAGACCAATAGTTGAGACCTTGAATCCAGTCCTTGACCAGATGATGATATGATATTGATAGTTTGTTTGGAATTGATATTCATTTGATAACCTCCTTTAATCGTGTTAAAGCTAGGATAATTTGACTTGGAATTGGAATTGTTTGGAACAACTTTGATGGTGGATTGGTTAAGGCTGAACTGGGTACCTTCTCCTACCAAGACCCTGATGTTATGTAAGATGGTTGAGATATTCCAGAGCTTAAATAGATTATGAAAGTGTGGATCGGAATTTTGGCCCTGTTTGAAACTCTCAATCAATTTACGATCTTTCAATAATTTATCCACCTTTTCATAGGTATATCCAGCTGGGAAGTTTCTTGCCATTCCAACTTTGATGGTGACACTCGATTTGATCTGATCTTGAATGGATCGAAGGGCCTCCTTTGGTAAGACGTATTCTTCATTGGTCAATTTTTTGTGAATATAATTGTCAATAAACGACTTGTCCAACTTATATTGAACAACAAATGTTCTTGTATCCTTTCCATTAATCCCCAATCCTGATAATTGTGGAATTAATTTGGGAAGCATCATAGACGGGCCTTCAGGTAAATAGGTGGTTCTTCCTTTGCTAAAGGCAATCGAGCTAATGATGGAATGAGGCTTGATATATGACCCTGGATCAGCAATATGGGTAGAAATCACGTAACTGTCCCCGTCTTCGTGGATGGAAATCCCATCGTCAATTTCATGGGCATCAGCAGAATCAATACAATAGATGGGAATAGAGGTAAAGTCTTCTCTAATTGAAGAAAGAGGATCTGATGGGAAGAAATCATCAGTTACCTTTTTTGTCTGGCCCCCAAAAGTTTCATATAAGGTATCAAGATTTGAACTGGCAGGGGAGATATCAGTTCCAGTTTCATTTTTGCCTTTTTTAAGATCATTTAAGTCTGATTCCGTTATAGTCTTGTCAATATAATCATAATATTCCTGGCCAAGGTTGGTCATCACACTAATATCATCAGCTACCGGAAGAGTTTTGGACCATTTTCCTGGATTAGTGAGTTCTGTCCCCTTTTCAATGTGACTCAATAAATCATAAGCTCGAGCCTTGGAATATTCATACGAATAAATCCCATCTACGGACCCCAAATGAGTATCTACCAAGCGAATAATACCAACTAGTAAAGTCTCTAATACGGGATCACTGGTGAAGTTGCCTATAGTGTAGTCCTTAAACATCTGAATGATGTCTTCATAGTAATGAGGTTTTGGTCCACCATTAACGATATAATTGGCGAATTTCTTGTCACCCTGTTTGAATTTCAAGAAATAAATCACATTATTAATTAATTCCACGTTTTTGATCGGCAAAATCGTCACACTGGTGGGTGGGAAACTCTTGCTATATTTGTCAATGTTCCATAATCTTGATTGTTTTCTGAGAGAGATTATCAAGGCCAAAAATGTGGAGATATGATACTGTTGAGATTCGAAGTCAAACGGGGCTTTTAATGATTTCCCAATGTATGCCACTGAGCTTTGTGGCTCCTCCATTTGGGTGAGATCGGAATGTTCAAGGTGGTATAAAATTTCAAAAATAGAAATGGTTCTGGGAGAATTGATTAAATCATTATTGTAATCGTATTGCAACTTCCGATGTAATACTTCTAGTTTGGCATTAATAATCGATAATTGATTGAAGGATTTAATAGAAACTTCAGTCAAGGCTTTGGAATAAAATTTCCGGGCTTCGGTAGGAACATAGTAGGTGTTGACATCGGAATTGGTAAGAAACTGAGACGATGCCAGAGCCACAAGAAAGTCGTTGGGTATCACGGAATCTGATGAGTCTGTTTCGTTAAGGGTTTCAATTGAAGACTCTGGTGCTCCACCCTTTTTTTGTAATTCTTGAGGTAAAGATTCCACTGACTTGGTGAACTTGTCGTTGGTCACACCCACGGGGGCTATGTCCAAATATTTTTTTTCCATCTGTACAAACAGGTGGATGATGCTATGATACTGTTTGGGAATGACACCAGGAAATCTCAATTTGATGGCGGATTTTTTGGCATAGATCACCTCTCCCTCGTTGTTTATAAACGTATAGGACGACGAGTTCAAGGTGGTGGGGATCTCGGCTATTAGATATAAATTGACATTATCATCATAGAGTGTCACCAAGTCTCCTATATTGGTAGCATCATTCACAACTTCAGACCTGATGGTGGCATTCACAATATGGTTGTGAATCTCGTTCTTGATCCGGTGTATCTCCATACCCTTACTAAGGCCCAAAACCTGTTTTTTCCACTCTTTGGAGGGAATCTCGAACCTTTTGCTTGTTCGATCTATGGTATCATTATATATTTTCTCGTACAACACGGTGTTGTTCAAAGAAAGGTTCAATTTGGAGTTTGCAGGGTCGAAGTAGCTGCCGCCTCTTTTGCCGTAGCCCTTTGCTGACGACTTGAGCAACTTCTTAAGGAGAGATCTTCTTTGGTCTTCGGGTGGGCTCTGGGCAGGCGATTTGCGGACGTATTGATGGCGGTCTTTTAGTTCTTGCGGGACGAGTGCCGAGGGGGGCCTGGCCACCGACGACTGGCAACGTCTGGAGAGGCGCTGGAGCCGTATTGACGGCATTAGAGAGGTGGTGGGTAGGTGGTTAGAGGAGATGAGTAGAGACCCGGTCATGTGACCGCTTCCTAATCGGGACAGGGTCAAATTGAGCTAGCCGTTAGATGGAGGTGAAAGATGTACGGCATTTGCGAAAACAGACCAAGTTCAATTGGGAAAAGAGTGTGGGGTAAGTCGTTGCTGAAGTGTACAAAAATTAACCACAATGTCTTTGAAAATAATTCGCCCCAATTAAAGTGGTTAAGGGGTAATTTGTCAGGTTTGGGGAGTGGATGAATTAAGAACACCGGAGTAGAGTGTGCCGCTAAAACCATCAGAGCAAAGTGTCTCAAACCAGCGTAGGAGCAAAATAAAACTAAGCCATGGAAAATATCGTAACTATCAAAAATAAAAATTATAGGAATAAAGTAAGCTTTGAAAAATTGCGAGAGTTAGAATCGATGTATGTGGTGCTAAATGAATTGGAGAAGGCAAGGGCAATCGAATCAAATTTTTAAACTTAGAGCTAAGACGTGGGGCGTGATGGACGTGTTGAGGTTGGCTGGCCATGAGCCCAGTTTGGACTGTTTACATAGAACTATTATTGCGATGGGAGGTTAGACATGAAATAATTTATAATTATTTTGAGTAGATTTAAAATTATTTCTGGATAGTTAAATTCAGCACTAAATGTGATTGCACGGAGCAGGGAGTCTGGAGGACGAGAGCAACTAATGAATTATGTTATTCAGTGTTGCTACGTCGTCTGATACAATGTTCTTTTAAGTTTTCACTTCCGGAGAATTAACTCCCAATTCGGACGTATGTGGAGTCCTGAGATTGTTTTCCATAATGATCAGTGTGATCCTCGTAGTAAG
The DNA here is from genome assembly GCA_030561405.1 of Suhomyces atakaporum. NCBI lineage: Eukaryota > Fungi > Ascomycota > Pichiomycetes > Serinales > Debaryomycetaceae > Suhomyces > Suhomyces atakaporum. Next base: position 205,746 of record JAKTXH010000020.1, read on the forward strand.
CTCTTTATGGTGGAATCAACATCACCCCATTTTGTCTGTGAAAAGGTCTGATGGAGGTTGGAAGTCTCTGAAATGAGTCCCCTTTCTGGAGCTAGGACTGCTTGAATTGTCTGGGAGCATATAAACCGGAAAGGGTGCTTTTTTCACCTCAGATTCCACGAATAATAGCCTAAAATCTGTCAGTTTCTTCCTGTCATATTGAGCAAGAATCTTTGGAGCTCTGCAACCGGTTTCGAATCACCATTAAAATTAGTGAGAGCTATGGTTCTTCACAATGGAGTACCGTGGGCTATGGTCTTGATCCCGGGTTTTGCTGAATCTTTTATTTCAATTGTTGGATCTTGAACACGCCTGGTAGGGTTCCAAACCGGTGTTGGGAATCTCGATTTCGCAGCAATTGCAGAAGAAGCTCTACCCTTCCACTAACGGATATCTTCGTAGTGTGGCTATACCACTTTCAATTTTTGCAGCCATTGGGGGTTGAAAACTCACTGGCGAATGCGTAGTGTGACTTCTTTGAACTTTCAGGCTATTTTAACTATGGTTATTCTGAGCTGTAACTGCTTTCTGGAGGAAGAGACCAAAATTCGTGTAACTTGATCACTGTTTCAGTTCAGTAGTGAAACTCATCAATGGCCCGCTGGTTGAACACGGGCTAGTCCCTTTATTTGGTACTTGGTACTAGTGGAAAGTACCTGGTTGAGACCATAAAATAAACGGTTGGGACTATTTCGTGTCCAATGAGGAACTTCATTGAAAAGTCCATACCGCAATACTCTTGATAATCATATAAGAACAACAGAAAAAACTTTCAATTGTACCTTCATTTGACTCTGCTAATCAATTCGTGTCAGCACAGGGAGGATTCTTCCCGGTTCAAAATGTCCTTTTCCAGAGAGAAATGAACAGTGAAAAGCCAAACTAAATATTCGTAAACAATAGATATGAAGTGTAAATAAACCATTAATTGTTGGTCATAATATATAGTTATTAGAAATTTACACAGTCTTGACTTCCCCTTCTAGAAAGGGAAGTCTGCCACTAGAGTGAAGTCGTCATGGATTAAATTAATCCAAACACTGAATACATAGTCCGAAACCCTTGCCACGAATTATGCGAACATGCTCTCTAGTATAGTTTTCTAATATAAGATACAGCCCCACTATGAATCTCATCGGTAACGTCCGTTAAAACTGGTTTATTACTCTGTGAGCTCGGTCAACAGTAAGCCCAATTGTTAGTACACACTAAGATAATATAGAAGCTAGTAGAGACCAAAAGCTATTTGTTCTTTACCATGGTGTCTGGTGGTGACAAATATTCACTGACAGTGTTCCCGATGAGCCATAAATCAAGGGCTCTACAATTGTGACAAAGTGTACTTGCCATTTATTTTTACTGTTCATTTGACCGTGTAAGGAGAAATTTGCTTTCTTTTAGTGAGAAACCTGCTTTTTTTCAGGGAGAAATCTGTTGTTTTTCGGTGGATAATCTCACTTTTAGTGAGAAAGTCTGTAATTTTTAGGGAGAAATCTGTTGTTTTTTAGTGAGAAATCTTGTCCTTAGTGAGTCCATACAGCCCACTCTCAGTAAAACATGTTTCACTAGTGTGAACCTCCAAACTCCCACACATCCATAGTTAAGTCACGACTCAGAATCCTCCACACTAGTGACAGATTGGCAATTTTTCTCCATTTCACCCTTCACTAATTCTGCCCATCTCATCACATTTGTCTCTCTATTTGTCTCATCACCATTTGTTTATTCAATCAATCTAAACAAACCGCGACGCGTACACCATGAAAGTGGAAGAGCTCATCATCGACGGGTTCAAGTCGTATGCCACCCGGACGGTGATCTCTGGGTGGGACCACCAGTTCAACGCTATCACCGGGCTTAACGGGTCTGGGAAATCCAACATTTTAGACGCCATTTGTTTCGTGCTAGGAATCGCCTCCATGACCACGGTTAGAGCTTCTAATTTACAAGATTTGATCTATAAGAGAGGCCAGGCGGGTGTCACCAAGGCCAGTGTGACGATAGTGTTCAACAACAACGAGATTTCAAAGTCACCCATTGGATTTGAAAACTGTTCTTCAATTAGTGTTACCCGTCAAATCATCTTGGGAGGAAGTTCGAAATATTTAATCAATGGTCATAAGGCCCAGCAACAAACGGTGTTGAACTTGTTCCAGCTGGTTCAATTGAACATCAACAACCCCAACTTTTTGATCATGCAAGGAAAAATCACCAAAGTGCTTAGTATGAAACCAGCAGAGATCCTTTCGTTAATTGAAGAAGCAGCAGGTACTCGGACGTTCGAGGAGCGGAAAGATAAGGCCCAGAAGACAATGGCCAAGAAGGAGGCGAAATTATCGGAAATTAGAAACTTATTGAAAGAAGAAATCGAGCCTAAATTGGAGAAACTTCGTAAAGAGAAACGGAATTTTTTGGAGTTTCAACAAACCCAAATTGACTTAGAAAAGCTCTCACGTATAGTGGCAGCCCATGACTACTTAAAATTGTCTCGCAACTTTACAAATCACTCCAATTCTTTGTCTGAGAACGAGTCTCGATTGGCATATTTGGTTAGTGAAAATGAAAAACTAGAAAATGAAATCAAAAACTTGAATGATGATTTGAATCTGGTCAAATTACAGAGAGAGGCTGAATTACAAAACGATGGGAAACTAAAGGAATTGGAGCTTCGTGAATCAACCCTCACTAATGAACTTACACGTCTCACCACTTCGCATGATCTCATAGCAGAAAGTGTTACAGAAGAAACGAATAAGCGAGGACGAATTGAAGCTCAAATCCGCGAAACTCAGGCCAATCTTGCGAAATCTCTCGACTCTTATCAAAAATATGAACTGGATTATAAAGAATCTAACAACGCATTGGTTTCTTTGAAAGAACAATTCAATAAGAAGGAGGAATTGTTGTCTACTCTTTCCACTGGATTATCTTCCTCTGGTAATATAAGTACGGGATATTCATCACAATTGAATGAAGTTAAAGAAAAATTAAATACTAGCCAAAACTTTATCAAAACTTCAAACCTTAAAATAGCCCACTTGAAAAATCAAATTCAAAACGATCAAATAAAATTGGAAAAGGCCAAAGCTGAAAATGAATCACTTATTAATAATAAACAGAAATACCAATTCGATATCAATGCCATGGAACAAGATTTAAACCAAAAATTGGGTTTTGATCCCAATGTCATAACTCAGTTGAAAGATGAAGAATCTAATTTAATAGGTCAGTCCAACAAATTAAAGCACGATTTGAGCTATTTGGAACGAGAAATTGGAAATATCGGTTTCAACTATTCTAGACCACATGCTAATTTTAATGATGATTTAGTTCGAGGAATCGTTGCTCAACTATTTAATTTGCCTGAGTCTTCAAGCTCTCAAGCATTGGCCCTACAAATATGTGCTGGAAACAGACTTTATAATGTTGTGGTTGATAATTCTGAAGTTGCCACTCAATTATTGGAGAAAGGTCAATTAAGAAGGAGAGTCACCATTATCCCATTGGATAAAATTAATTCCAGATCAATCAATGATGATGTTATAGAATATGCTAAGAAATTAGTTCCAAATAAAGTTGAATTGGCTTTAAATTTAATTGAATTTGAACTGGAATTAATCAAAGCAATGGAGTATATTTTTGGTACGACTTTTATTTGCAAAGATCCTCAAACTGCAAAAACCGTCACTTTTGATCCTAAGATTAGGTCTCGTTCCATTACTCTTGAAGGTGATATTTATGATCCTGAAGGAAATTTATCTGGAGGTTCTCGTAAAAATGATTCATCGATTTTGATCAAAATTCAACGGTTCAATAAAATTTCCAGTGAATTGAAACAAGTCACTTACAAGCTTGAAGAGGTCAGGCGAGAATTAAATCGAATGGAAACCATTATTAGTGGAACCAAATCGTTACAGAATGACCTCAATTTAAAGAAATACGAATTATCATTACTTGAAAAGAAATTAGATAGTAATCCTTCTTCATTAATTTTGAAACAGAATGAAGCCAATGAAAATGAAATATCAAGATTGAGTCAACAAATTGGTGAAGAAAATCAAAATTGTTTGAACTATGAACAAGAAATTGTAAAGATAGAACGAGATATTGCTGAATTTAATAATGACAAAGGGTCCAAACTCAATGACCTCAAAAAGGAAATCCAGGGCTTGAAAAAAGAATTGAATAAGAAACAAAGTGAACTAACTGACAAGAGTGATCGATATCAAGCTATTCAAATTGAAAATGAACAACTGAAATCGGAATTGACTAATTTACAAGAGTCTTTAAAGAACAGTACTGGATTATTAGAAGATCTTGAAAACAAACGAATTCATACAATTCAACAAGTTGAAGAGATTGGTGAAGAATTGAGACTTACTAAGACAGAGTTGGATGAAGAAAAGGCCAATTTGTTAGGACTTGATGATGAAATTAATGAACTTATCAAGATCATCAAGGTAAAGAATGAATCGCTCAATGAACATAAATTAGAAAGACAAAAATTGAGTCATGAAATAGAAAAGTCTTCTAGTATTACCAACAATTTAAAGGCATCCTTGGATAAGATTATAAGTGAACACGACTGGGTTACCGATTCCAATATTTTGGACAATCTTATTCAACAATATCCAAACATCAACCTTGAAGAATGTTATACGCAACTAGCAGTTCTTGAAGAGAAATTCCAAAGTATGAAGAGGAAAGTTAATGTAAATATTATGAGTATGATCGACAATGTGGAAAAGAAGGAAGTATCTTTGAAGCATATGGTTAAAACTATTGAGAAAGATAAGACTAAAATTGTCAATACAATTGAAAAATTGAATGGATATAAGAGGGATACCCTTAATAGCACTTATCAAAAAGTATCGGTTGATTTTGGACAAATCTTTAGTGATTTGTTACCCGGATCATTTACAAAATTGGTACCAATAAATATGATGGATGTTACCAAAGGCTTAGAAGTCAAGGTTAAGCTTGGAGAAGTATGGAAAGAAAGTTTGGTGGAGTTATCGGGAGGACAACGTTCATTGGTTGCGCTCTCATTAATTATGGCATTGTTACAATTTAAGCCTGCGCCAATGTATATTTTGGATGAAGTGGATGCTGCCTTAGATTTATCCCATACTCAAAACATTGGGCATCTTATCAAGACTCGATTTAAAGGATCACAATTTATTGTGGTGTCATTAAAGGAGGGAATGTTTACTAATGCCAATCGGGTATTCAGAACCCGATTTCAAGATGGAACATCTGTGGTCTCTGTGATGTAATCAAATTGAGGGCGGATTACGATACAATTACTAACATTTTGAATTTCATAATTTAGTGGTGGAGCAAGCCCAAATCGGATGCCAAGATTGTTCTCGGTGCCAAATAAAGTTTGAAAAATAATCGAATTAAAATCTGTCAAATTAAACTATAGAGTTTAATGTTAAAGGTATCAGTCGCAACGCGAGGAGTAACAAGCAAGAAAACAAATTGATCTTGGGAAGCGGTGAAATCAGGTTGCAGTGATGGAAATCAAGATAATTTAGATTGATACCACACTAAAATTCAAGCTTTATTGAAAGGGTTTTAATAATAATGGTGTGAGAATAGTCAAAGATGGTGGGAAGTATCGTGGTATTGATCTTCCCCATAAATGCCACAGAGAGCTAAATAATTTTGATGGAAGGAGATGAAATGGGGGGCTATACTTTTTTTAAATTTACTTTAAAATTGGCCTACGTCAGTGCTGTGCAGATAAGGATCATGATGCCGAAGCTCGGAAACAGCCCCGAGAAACACAATCACGGAAAGAGACTAGTTCAATCTCCAGCCTATTTACCATCTAAGACTCTCCTGGTTGGCTTTCTACCATTTAAGGGGTCAGTTTCGCACCATCCATAGGAAGAATTTCGTCCGTATATATTTAGCGATATTACAAAATAGTCCACTAATACTTACACTTATGTTGCTAATTTTTATGGTAGATACCTGGAAGGGCATGGATGGTTTTGGTTATTATTATTAGACTGTTTTGGATGGAATTTACGAACGGTTGTTGAGCCACTTTAGTTGAGGCTTTTTTTTTTCTAAAAAAATCGAACATTTTTGTAAAAAAATTTTTAATTTTTGGAATTTTTTTTTAGATTTGGGATTATGAAACCAGCGCAATTAATGGGCGTATTTGTCTCCCTTAGTAACTAATCGTTAACTAGTTAATTAAATGAAGGGTTAAATATGTGGCCACATTCCGGTGCGCACACGACGCCGCTAAATTTAATTTTCGTCAAAATCACGTGACCCGCATCGGTCGTCCGCCCACCGAATACCGCCGACACGTCAAATCATCTACACATTGCAAGATCGATAACGGATACGCCGACACATCGCCACTTCACGCCGTCTGTACATCCAGGACGCACCACCCACCCACCCCACAGCCACGCACAGGGCGCAAACTGCAGGTCTTCCTCCCCACCGCCCCTCTCTTTTCGGCAAGTTTATACCCATTTTCAGCATGGTTCATTCCATTCAAATGACCCCATACGAATACGACAGCAAGAGTGAAGCACTGCGTGCCAACACTCCGCAGTCGGCGTTCAGGTGGGCTGCATCGCGTGCCAAATTAATAATCTTGGGACTTATTCTGCTCATACTATTCGGATTAATTCGTGCCAACGTTACCAACGCTTTATCATCACTTTATACGCCAAACTTTTCATCGGTCCCTCGTGTACAGTACTTCGACTTGGCCCAGTACAGCGGACAGGCAAACGGATGGCAGCACGATGAAAGAGTCCTTTTCTGTGTCCCTTTAAGAGACGCGGCAGCTCATTTACCCATGTTCTTTGGCCATATGAAGAACTTAACTTATCCTCATAATCTTATTGATTTAGCATTCTTGGTTTCAGATTCATCGGATGATACGATGGGTACTTTGAAAAAGCATTTAAATGAGATTCAAAGTGATCCAAATCCTTCGAAAAGATTTGGAGAAATCGAAATTTTTGAAAAAGATTTTGGTCAGGTTATCGGACAAGGGTTTTCAGATAGACATGGCTTTGCAGCGCAAGGTCCAAGAAGAAAGTTGATGGCTCGAGCTAGAAATTGGTTATGGACGGTTGCCATCAAACCATATCATTCCTTCGTTTATTGGCGTGATGCCGATGTGGAAACGGTTCCTCCCACCATTCTAGAAGATTTAATGCATCATGATAAGGATGTGATTGTTCCCAATGTTTGGAGACCCTTACCAGATTGGTTAGGTAACCAACAACCTTATGATTTAAATTCATGGCAAGAATCCGACGGAGGTTTGCAATTGGCCGAGACTTTGGGAGAAGATGCCTGTATTGTTGAAGGATATGTTGAATATCAAACATGGAGACCTCATTTAGCATATTTACGTGATCCATATGGAGACCCAGAAGTAGAAATGGAATTGGACGGAATTGGAGGTGTTTCTATCTTGACCAAAGCCAAAGTATTCCGGACCGGTTCCCATTTTCCAGCATTCTCGTTTGAAAAACATGCAGAAACTGAAGCCTTTGGAAAATTAAGTAAACGGATGGGTTATTCAGTGATTGGATTACCTCATTATGTGATTTGGCATATTTACGAACCTTCCAGTGACGATTTGAAACATATGGAATGGATGGCTTTAGAAGAGAGCAGGCAAAAAGAAGAAGCCAAGATCAAAAAGGTTTACGATAAAGTATGGAATAAAGCTTTTGATGATGTACAAGATGATTGGGGTAGAGAAAGAGCCAAATTCTTAAAGAATACTGATATGTCCAAATTGAGACTGATTCACGTTGATTGGGCTGGTGTAGATGATTGGAAAATTGATGAAAACCAACAAGATAATAAGAAATTAGCTGATTTCAATCCTTAAATTCAATTGATCAAAAAAAAAAGAGAATTGACAGGAAGAAGGGACCAGGGGTTTTGTTATGAGTTTGTAATCTGAGCAAACAATATTTTCAAGAAGTCTCTAAATTTAATAGACAGATAACTTTGTCTAAAAATCAGCAGTTCCCCTGAGATAGGCACCAAAACCAAAGTGGTAAACGTACTTCCCAAAGCATCATATTTTCGGCAGAAAAGTCATCATTTACATATTGTATTATATAGCAGTTTAATGCGCAGCAAACTTTAGTAATACATTAAAAGTACTGTACTAGCAACATCATCTTCTGAGCTGTATAAATCCTTACAGATGTCGGTGAAAAAAGATCATGTGGGTCACACACGACCGATATTTTTTATTAATTGTTTTTTTAAGATACAAGAAATTACCGTTAAAAAATAATTGATTGGATTGTTGATAAAAAAAAAGATCAAACAAGAACGTTCTATCACTTTTGGTAAGTCGTGAAAGATCAATAATAAGTCATCACACAGAAACTGATTATGTCATTTTCATGAAGTTTGAACATTATTTGAAATTGGTACAGGAAGATCTTTGAGAAGGTAATTGACATTGCTTTCGTATCAAGATCGACATGAAGTTGGTATCGATGAACTGTACGCTTAAAGTTGCAGTTACAATGCAATAACTGTATGTAAAAGGTCAGGTAGGTAGCACCCTTCCACCTGCATATTGCATACATGTGCGGAAATAGTACAGTCTCATTTTTTCGATACTATTACGAATCTAAGTTTTTGCGAGATAGCAGCCATTGTTGAAATGACATTATAACAATCAGTTTGGTCAATATTGTTAATGTATCAACTAGACGAGACAAAATTGTTTGCTCTTCGAAGTCGACTCGTAGCCAATTATGTTGACAGAACTGATCTCGCGATGTAGAGAGACGCTTTCAAGTTGAAGGTACAAATCCGTAGCAATATTTTTAAATCTCGTGAAAATACGTTATTTCATTACAAAAAAAAAAAAACAAAAAAAAAAAAAACAAAAAAAACAATCCTGAGAATGCGCGTTGAACTTTATCAACCTATCCATCGCTCAAGGATACGATTGATTAATACCACTGGTCCTCGGGTTCCCGACGGACTTGTCGTAACTAACATCACCAACTTAGAAGGTGAGGGAGGATGTTGACAACACCCGTCGACAAAAATATCTCTACACTATTGTCAAAAAGGTAAATATGTCAGCAACAATGGCATTGAAGAACAAGGCTAAGCAGGTGAGATCACAGTAGTTATCTCGTCTGAGGTATCCTCGTTCGGTACGGTTCAATACTAGGCGATAATAAGGGGCAAAACTGTGAAATATTAATTGGAGGATCAAATTTTGCGGTGCCGTGAAACCACAGTACCGGAAATTATGATAACATGGTGAATGGATATGAACGTGGGTACAACCAGATCTAAACAGTTAGAGACAGAGAATTACACATATTGTCCAAGGATATGAACGTGGGTGTGTGTGAGATCTAAAGGGTGTTCAAGTACGGCATTGTCAGGACTAAAAGAATTTCCTTCGTCTACATGACAATTATAATTTGGATGGTCCGCAGCACCCGAGGGGCTTTAGTTTGTTGGCAGTTGAGCCCAATCGATATGCATGCATGAACTGTTGTATCTGGTAGCACTGTAATGCGGCCTTCGGTGGGGCCTAATTGAGCAAGTGATACGCCCCAGAACTACGATTTATGCAATGTAAATTTTATTACAATTAGTGGCTAAAAAAATATTAACTACGTACATACAAAATATTAACTGAAAAAATTAAATCTATAAAGATCAGCTATCTAAGTTACGCAATAGGTGACAAAGTTATTGTAAATTCTGGGCCATACGTAAGTGAAGTACGCAATGTGTAAGCGTTAGAATTAAAATTTCTTATATTTTCTAATTGGTTAACTTGCGTTGTTACTAAATTTGCGACCGCGCCAATCTTAATCTTGAATCCCTCCAGTCCTATATAACTGTCCTATCTCCCCCCCCCTCTAACCCTTTCTTCAGCAACTAAGGTTCATTCTCTCGCTATAATGGTCAAGTTACTTTCTCTCGCTGCTACCGCCGCCCTCGCTGCCACCGCCTCTGCTAAAAACGTTGACTGTGTTGTCGATGGTGTCGCTATCGCAAAGGTTGACTTGGACTCTGGTTCTTGTCCTTTCCCAATCGCTCCAGCTTTGCCAGTTTCTTTCAAGTTCAGCTCCAGAGAAGACTACGACGTCGACTTCTACTATGGTCTCGCTAACTCCAAGAGATTCTTTAACGATATCGCCGCTGCCGGTAGAATCATCGATATTGCAGCCATCGAATTATACGAAATTGCCGTTGCCCTTGAATTGTTCTTCGTTCACAGTGATGCCACCCCAACTGTTAACTCTACTGCTGCCATCAGAAGAAGATTGTTAGGTAAGACCGAACAATTGGTCACCAGAGATGCTGAATCCGATTTCGTCGAATACTTGAAGACCTTGAACGGTGTTCCAGTCACCGGTGCTGGTAGTAAGTTCGAAGTCCTTGACGAAGGTGTTGCTACCTCCACCTCTCTCTTGCCATCTGCTTCTGCTACTGCTACTGGTTCCGCTACTGGTTCTGCTACTGGTTCTGTCACCGGTACTCACACTGCCTCTACTGGTGCCACCACTTCTGGTGCCACTGGTGTCAAGACTGTCACTGACAAGCACACTACCGTTGTTACCATCACCTCTTGTTCCGACAACAAGTGTCACGAAACTACCGTTCCAGCCACCCCAACCCTCACCACCGAAACCATCAACGGTGAAACCACCATCTACACCACTTACTGCCCAGTCAGTGATGTTACCACTCACGCTCCAGCTGCCACCAAGACCGTTTACACTTCCACTTACACTTCTGTCGGTACCGTCTACACCACTGTCTGCACTGGTTACGCCCCAGAAACCATCACCGAAGTTTTCCAATCTTCTGGTAAGCCATACACTTCTGTCTACACTGTTACTCCTGAAGTCGTGACTTCTACTTACACTTCCCACGGTACTCCTTACACCACCACTTACACCACTTGGGAAGCTGCCACTGAAACTTCTACTTACGAAAGTGCCGGTACTACTTACACCACTGTCTACACTAAGACCGTTCCAGTCCCAGCTCCTGCTCCAACTGCCACTGCTCCAGGTACTGCTGCTCCAGGTGCTCCAGCTCCAGCCGGTACTGCTGCTCCAGGTGCTCCAGCTCCAGCCGGTACTGCTGCTCCAGGTGCTCCAGCTCCAGCCGGTACTGCTGCTCCAGGTGCTCCAGCTCCAGCCGGTACTGCTGCTCCAGGTGCTCCAGCTCCAGCCGGTACTGCTGCTCCAGGTGCTCCAGCCCCAGCCGGTACTGCTGCTCCAGGTGCCCCAGCTCCAGCCGGTACCGCCGCTCCAGGTGCTCCAGCTCCAGCCGGTACTGCTGCTCCAGGTGCTCCAGGTGCCCCAGCCGGTTCTGCTGCTCCAGCTCCAGCTAAGTCTACCCCAGTCACTGTTGCTGCTGAATCCACTTCTGTTGCCAGTGTCACCACCTCTTTCGCCGGTGCCGCTGCTGCTTCCACTGGTTCTTTGTTCATGCTTGCCTTGATCCCATTGGCTTACTTGATCTAAGCGGCCTAACATGAAAACGGATACATAATATATTTCTTCATTTCGCATTACATCGCCGGGACCTTAATCCCACTGCTTTTGCAAGTCAGAGCAGATTCATGTCCATAGCTGCGGATACTTCTGCTTTCGTTCATCTTTTGATGCTGTACTATTGGTTATTACCCTTTCTTTCATACCTCATTAATTCTAATAAAACGGTTATACAATAATACTAATAATAGTTGTAGATCTTAACATTCTTGATAAATTTGCATTAATTTGCATATCTGTGCTGGTATCAAAATATTTGACTGCGAAAAATCATTATTTTTTATGCCGCCAGATAGAAATCATGCCACTGAGGTTTATCCCAAGCAGTAGTTACAGGCCTGCGTAATCTGGCAAGTACGAGCATGAAAATGGTCCGAACTAACAAAACGAGTAATCACTCCCAACTTGGGGCCATTTGTAGCCAATCGTATCACCTCTTTACCTCCTTCGTACTCTTATGTTGTCAGCAGCCTCGTAGCACAAGTGTTTGTTTGAAGCCCTAGTAACCGTAGGAACGGATAAATAATGAGGATTCTTGACTGGCTTCCACTGACGGATCTAGCTTGAATATCCCTGATGGATAGATCTGGCCTACAAGCATATTACCCAATATCTATGTGGAGTATTTCCTGTCGAAGCACCTCATAATCTCAAGTATTTAATATATCGACAGCTATTTCTTTACGGATTAGAGCATCTAAGCCAAAAATTGGAACTGATTACACTAGGATATGTACCTGGTACCATAGTAGTAGCAGCAATTTTCAATCTACAATTCTATCAACTTTGTCTATCATACCTCTTGAAACTAACTACTGATTCTTATACTCATAAAACTATGATTCTAATCATATGAGCTACATCATGGTAGTATTAGTATTTGTCATGGATAGTATCTGCACAATACCAAGAGGTTCCTCTCCGCTTAGTGGTAAGGGTTACCTTATACCAATAGCTTAAATAAAACTCATTCCAAATAAAGATGAATCTGCTCTGCCTGCTCCGGTTAGAATTTCACCTTGATAGTTGGTGCATGTTCACTCTTACGCATAGAATGTTGATTTACCGGTGGAATTGATCAGGAACGAGATAAGCGTCCAAGAACCCTTTGAACTAACTTTGTCAATGTCTTTGCTTTGAGTGTTGGAAACTAACGGAAGGCGAGTATAGCTTTGTTGAGGTTACATATCTTATTACCAATTTTGCACCCAATTGCCGACTCTCGTAGACAAACAATCATGGTACGATTGTAAGGGGCCTAGCAGGGGTTCGTGGTTGCCCGGTTGCAGATCCTTGTTCGTAAATCTTTTAGAAATGCTTATAAATTCGGGATTAGTTGACCATCTTGTGGATGTTCAAACTCGGAGGCTGTGCATACCTGTGATGCAAGATTAAAAATTTTCACGCACAAATAATTTTTTTTGACAGCACTCCGAAAAAATTTTGAGTTTGTGTAATCGTTTACCTTTTCATGTAAGAATGCCTCCTTAAATAACGCTCATGCATAGGGATCTTTATATATATACAATTATTGACCGTGTCTGTACTCTGAGATGAAACGACGTGTAATGCGATGCATCTCGATGGATCTTGAAATGACAAACCATTCTTGTCTAATCCCCATTCTTAGTCGCTTCCAAACTATGGCCATTATTCATTTGTTTTGATAGAATATATAAATAATTGTCAGCATTCTTGGTTGATAATATCCGAATAGTGGTATGATTTTGTAATTATAAACATTCCCGAAAATTGATTTTAATGCAAATTTATATATGCTGACAAGCGTGGGGGCACCAGTCTTCTTTTCGGCGGAATGAATACGAATAGATGGAATGGGTAGATGCCCGACATACAGATGAGGGTGAAGAAACACGTCTGGAATTCATTCAGAGTCGTTACTGCGCTTCGCCGCCCGATACGAAGGTTTGGATTTGTCAATTGAAACTACCCATCTGAAAGATAAGTGAAAGCAATTTTGAAATTTAAACCCCTGTACTTCATTATTTAAATGACTTGGTTGGCTTCATACTAACGAGTAACGACTTTTTTTGGCCATACTGATAGTTTATGTTAGCCACGTCTTAACTCCTGAAACCTGATCATCTTAGAGGAAGATCCTCGAAAGAAGGTGCTCCAAGTAGGCGTCATCGAACGTCACCTCCGTAAAAGTTGACGGTTTTACTTTTAATTCCATTAGTGCATCGAAATCCATCATCAAATGCACTCGATCGCCTTATACACTGAAAGAATTGGGCCTCATTTCACTCGTCAGACGTCAAGAGCACAGCTTGAAACGATTCACAATTGTAAACATGTCAATCTATTTCCGAATCATTAGACGAAATTAGTGAGCTTTGATCTAAATATCGTCGATCTCAGTGAAGATTTGGGCGACTCTTTAGATCAACATATCACACTGAGACACAGATAGCGGTGTTCGGTAAGAAGATGAGCTGAGACAAAAGTCGCTAAAACGTGCCATATCAGACTCGCTGATTATCTGGTTTATCATCTCTCGGTTATCCTTCACATATTCCCATTATTTAGTCTTCTTCCCTTGAAAATTGATTACTCCTCTTGTTACTTCTCTTGGTATACTCCTCCTGATAAATTTCTCTCGGTATACCCCCTAAGACTCGTACTAAAAACTTCCATACAAATATCATTAGCTGGGAACGGTAATGGTATTA